>CM053582.1:565662-579672 GCA_028627135.1 Pseudochirops cupreus
TTCCTTCCTTCCTTCCTTCTCTCCCTCCCTCCCTTCTTTCCTTCCTTCCTTCCATCTTTCCTTCTTTTCTTTTGTCTTTCATATTATTTCTCTTTATTTCCTTTTCTTCCTCTTTTTTTTGGTCATTTCACAGTGATCTGAAAAGGATAAGATGTTAGCAAAGTAACAGATGTTTTGACTGTCATTTGGATCATTCACACAAAGTGAAGAATGTAAACCTTTGAAGATGAATATCTGGCAATTAAAACATTTCTAGACACTCAGATTAAAAAAAAATGATTTGATGAGAGGTACCAATTGATTTTTCTCTGTAGTAACTGAAATATCTGAGTATTAATTATGCTACTTAAAAAAGGCAACCACAATTTTGTGACTTTTCAGTCTTAGGATATCCCAAGAAAATGTGATCTTAGAACTCTTTAAAATGTATTGAAGATAAAACGTGATGACATACTGTACAAATATTCAAATTCAAATAACAAATTCATCATCACAAAGAAAACTTAATTTGTATTACTTCCTCCTGGATTCTGAGAAATGTATGAATGTTTTTTTTCTTTAAATTAACTTATTTAATTTCAGTTTTCAACATTCACTTCCATAAGCTTTTGAGTTTTAAATTTTCTCTGCTTCCCTCCCTGTCCCCCTCCCCAAGATGGAATGCAATCTGATAAAGGCTCTACATATACATTTTTATGTGAATGTATTTAGTTTAAGATCTACACAGTGCTGTATACAGAAAGGATGCTCAAATAGAAGAACAATAGTAATGACACTTACAAAGTGTTTTAAGATTTACAAGACAGATATCTTATCTCATTTTATCCTCACAACCCTGTATTGTGAGGTTATTTTTTTCACTTAATAGTATTTTATTTTTTCCAATTACATGTAATTTTCAACATTCATTTTTTTTTAAGATTTTGAGTTTCAAATTTTTCTCCCTCTCTCCAGTCCCTCTCCCTTTTCCCATGAGAGCAAGCAATCTGATACAGGTTATACATGTACAATAATCTTAAACATATTTCCACATTGGTTATGTTGTGAAGGAAGAATCATACCAAAGGGAAAAATCACAAAAAAGAAAAAAAGCAAAAAAGTGAAATATTGCAATCTGCATTCAGACTCCATAGTTCTTTCTTTGAATGTGGATAGCATTTTCCATTATGAGTCTTGGATCGTTGCATTGCTGAGAAGAACTAAGTCTATTCCAAGTGGTTCATTGCACAATATTGCTGTTACTGTGTAAATGTTCTCCTGGTTCTGCTCACTTCACTCAGAGTCAGTTCATGCAATTCTTTCCAGGTTTTTTCTGAAATCTGTCTTCTTATAGAAAGCCTTTCCTTATCTCTCCAATTGGTGTTCTCTCCCTCCTTCCATTTTCAGATTGGAACACTGAGTACAATGGGATTAGAATCCGGGTCTATTATCTCACAGTCCAGTATTCCTTTCTTTATTACATAACTGCATTGTTAATGAAAATGACTACAGTATTATTTGTGGAGCTAAGGCACAATTAGTACAAACGTTTTGGAAAGCAAGTGTGTATCATGTATTATGTATGTGTATTAAGCAACAAATGGGAAAAGGACCCATATGAGTGAAAATATTTATAGCAGCTCTTTTTGCAGTGGCAAAAAATTGGAAATCAAGGGGATGCCTTTCAGTTGGGGAATTGTAGAGGACAATGTGAGTCCAAAGCACCTTTGTCCCACAGGAAATTGGGAGCTGCCTTGGGGCCTCTTGGTTTCAAGGCCTCCCTGTACCCATGAGAGATAAGGAAGTGCTGAGCATCACAGTACAGTTCCCAGCTCACAAGGAAGTCTCCTACGGGGCTACTTGCTTGATGAGCAGCAGCTGACGTGACTGGTTCAGCCCCCCCCTCCATTAGTCCACATTCCCTGTGCATGAGGAGATCATGCTTGAATCATGTTGCCTTTAGAATACATAAGGAGCACCATGATGAAATAAGCTACAGCTGCATGTTTCTCTTGTCTCTGGTCTCTTCATTCCCTCCTGAGAAGACAATCTAAGGCTGATCCTTAGGTTAATGAACTGAGCGGCCGTTGCAGGGAATGGCTAAACAATATGAATGCATGTATATGAATGCAATGGAATACTATTGTGCTATGAGAAATGAGGCATAGATGGACTTCATAATAACCTGGAGAGAGAGGGTAGCAGAACCAGGATGCACACAATTACAGACACATTGAATCTGTGATAACTAACTTTGATACACTGGGCTCTTCTCATCAATACAAGGTTATAAGACAATTCCGAAGGACTCATGATTGAGTATCCACATCCAGAGAAAGAATCATGGAGTCTGAATGCAGATTTAAGCAAACTACTTTCTCTCTCTCTCTCTCTCTCTCTCTCTCTCTCTCTCTCTTGTTCATTTTGTTTTGTTTTGTTTCTTCTTCCTCATTGTTCATTCCATTGGTTATAATTTTTCACAACTTGACTAATGTATAATGTGAAGGTATATGTAGAACTATATCAGATTGCATGTTGCCATGGGTGGGGGGAAGGAGAAGGAGAGGATGGGGAGAAAATTTGGAACTCAAGGGATTGTGGACCTGAATATTGAAAGCTAAAAGTGAATAAATTTTTTAAAAAGAGGAAAAAAAGAACTCTTTGCTTGCACCCTCCTCCTTAAATTAGGACCAACAACCAGTGTCTTCAATAAAAGTAGGAAAGATGAAGAGCCCTGTCTAGAAGTTCTCCCAAATTCCTATTTCAAGGTGTCATACCTGGAAGCACTGAGGTCTGTGAAGAAGGTGCCTTCACTTTTTTGTTTTTTATGGAGAAATCAGCATTGTTTGTTAAGCCCCTATTATATGGTGTAGTTAGGTGGCACAGTGGAGAGAGCACCAGGTCTAGAGTCAGGAAGACTCATTTTCCTAAGTTCAAATCTGGCTTCAGACACTTACCAGTTGTGTGACCCTAGGTAAGTCACCTAACCTTCTTTGCCTCTGTTTCCTCATCTATAAAATGAGCTTGAGGAGGCAAACCACTTCAGCATCTTTGCCAAGAAAATGCCAAATGGGGTGGATCACAAAGAGTCAGACACAAATGAGAAAATGACAGCAAATTATATGGTACCTAACTATTACTGAATACTACCTAACTGCTCAGTTTTGCTGGGTAGGTGATTCTTGATTTTAATCCTAGCTCCTTTGACCTCTGGAATATCATATTCCAAGCCCTTTTATCCCTTAATGTAGAAGTTGCTAGGTCTTGTGTTATCTTGATTGTGTTTCCACAACACTCAAATCATTTCTTTCTGACTGCTTTTCTCCTCGACCTGGGAACTCTAAAATTTTGCTACAACATTCCTAGGAGTTTTCTTTTTGGGATCTTTTTCAAGAGGTGATAGGTGTTCAATTTCTATTTTCCCCTCTTGTTCTAGAATATCAGGGCAGTTTTCCTTGATAATTTCTTGAAAGACTATGTTCAAGTTTTTTTTTTGATCATGGCTTTTAGGTAGTCTAATATTTTTTTAATGATCTCTTATGGATCTGTTTTCCAGATCAGTGGGTTTTCCCACGAGATATTTCACATTGTCTTCTATTTTTTCATTCTTTTGGTTCTGTTTTATAATTTCTCAATTTATCATAAATTCATTAGCTTCCATTTGTTCCATTCTAATTTTTAAGGAATTATTTTCTTCAGTGAGCTTATGGACATCTTTTCCATTTGGACAATTCTGCTTTTTAAGCTTTTTGCTTAGTCTATTTTTTAAGGTGTTATTTTCTTCAGTATTTTTTGTGTCTCCTTTAGCAAGCTGTTGACTTGTTTTTCATGTGTTTCTTGCATCACTCTAATTTCTCTTCCCATTTTTTCTTCTGCTTCTCTTGTTTGATTTTCAAAATCCTTTTTGAGCTCCTCCATGGCCTGCAACCAATTCATATTTTTCTTGGAGGCTTTTGACACAGGAGTTTTGACTTTATTGTCTACTGGTTGTATGTTTTGATCTTCTTTGTCACCAAAGTGTAATCTGAGTTATTTTACACTGTTTGCTCATGTCCCCAGCCAATTACTTCACTGTTAAGCTCTTTGTCAAGGTATGACTCTGCTTCCATAGTGGAGAGTGCTTTGTCCCACATTTCAGGAGTTTTTGTGCAGTTGTTGTGAGAGGTACTTCTAGGCATCTGTAAAATTTCAGTTCTTCTAAGGTGATATGATCAAAGGAGAGGTGTTTACTCCTCTCGTGGACTATGCTCTTGTCTGTGAGTGACTACATGCATTCTTTTCTGCCTTATAATTGTTAGGAGGGTTCCCTCTCCACAGCCTCCACAAGTTCTGTCACACCAGTGCTCTTCCTCACCCAAGACCGCCAGCCAGGACTGTGACCCAAATCCAAGCAGGGCAAAGCAAGAGAATCTTGCCTCAGCACCAGCAAAGAGATCCCTTCAATTGCCCTCTGATCAACAGTTTGATTCCCCTACCATCTGTGGGTTTGGAGCTCTGGAAACAGCTTCTGCTGCCACTGCTCCCACCACAACCTCTGTTGTGCCAGGACTGGGGACAGACCATGCTCTTCTCTCACTAAGCTCAGACAGAGTTCCCCTACTGACCTTCTCCTTTCACTTTGGTGTTTGTGAGTTGAGAAGTCTGGAAATCACCCAGCTGCTGGTGAGTCAGTGCCCTATGACTTGCTGCAGCCAGTCTATGCTGGCAGAGCCCACTGTGGACTGCACTCTACCCCCAGTCAGCTGCGATAGACCCTTCCTGTCAGCCTGCCAGGCTGTCTTTGGCTGGCTATGTGTTTCACTGTGTCATTTTATGGGTTATGTAGTGTAATGGTTATGGGGTTTTGAAGACCTTCCCTGTCCCTTGTACTGGCAAGCAAATAGGTACTTAGTACCTTGTTTCAAGTTTGTGATTGTATCAAGTATTAAGATCAAGAACTTGTGAGGGAGGAAGTTGCTGATGTAACAGGAAGAGGTAGAAGAGGGAGGAGCTAATACCATATATAAGGAAAAGCCCAAGGTAGAGAGCCAGATTTGCTGAGAGAGAGAGAACTGCTAGAATCTTGAGAACTTCTGAGAATTGCTATGAATTGAGAAGAGAATGGAGACTGAACTTGTGGTTGCAGAATGAAGAACTGAGAACTGTGAAGAGAATTGAGAAGAACTGAGAAATGAGAAGAGAGGAGAACTGAGAGGAAGCATGGCTGTGGTGTCAGTACTTTGTCTGTCTGTTTTGATGTTACTTTGTCAGATTTGTCTGCTGATAGAGGATGTTGCTGTTGTTACAGAAGCCCTAGGACCTTACTGCTGGTTCAGACATGCTGAAAAAGTATTTTCTTGTTGTATCTTTACAGAAATCCTGGAGGAGGGTCTTTCTGACATTTTCAGAGGTCCTGGGACTATACTGATGATTTGTGTTGATTTCTTGGACCTTGTTGTTGGGTCTATGTTTATTTTACAGGCAGAAAGTGAATTGATGAGGATGCAGCAATGTTTATGAATGTTATTGTGGCTTTGTTAAGCTTTGTCTTCCCAGGAACAGAAACTGTGAAGGACTTGAGGTGGATTAGACATTCTGAGTTTCAATATGAAACAGGAACTGCACAAGGAGCTGGACAAGGAACTGAGAGCTGTCTGCCTTTGAACTCAGGTGACAGTTGGATAGATTTGAGCAGGAGCTGGGACCATGGAAGAGAAACCATGGAAGCTGAGAGCCAGTCTTGAGTCAAGATGAAAAGACATTTCCTTGGGTATTTAATGCAAACTGAGAAGATCATGATTTACTGTGGCCTAGGGGTGGAGAACTTTGACTTTTACATTTGGATGATTGAGTTAAGGACTTCCCCAATGAAGAAGATATAAGACTTTTTGATTGAAGAGATTAAGACAATGTGGCCTAGGGGCGAAAAACTTTGACCTTTGTACTTTGTGTCCATTAAGGAGGCAAGCCTTCTCAAGGATGATTGAATTAAGGACTTACTAAATGATTGAGTTGCTAAATGATTGAGTTACTAAATGAATATACTTTGTTTAAAAGTATGTGGCCATTTTGGTGAAAACTATGTGGCCATTTTAGTGATAAGTTGTTATGCTATAACATTGTGAATGCTGTACTTTGATTTCTGTGAATGTTTTGCCTTCATTTACTGCTGAATAAATAGAGAGTTCACTGTACTGTGTAATCAGAATCTTGAAGTGGTTCACAGCAGTAGTCCTCTAGAAAGCTGCTTGTGCTTGGCTTTACATTTAGCTCTAGAATTTTTTTAGAGTCATTTTTATAGGTATTTGGAGGGGTTTAAAGGAGATCTCAAGTGAGTTCTTGCTTTCACTCTGCCATCTTGGCTCTGCCCACAACAAGCCAGTGCCTTCACTTTCAATATCTGTCTGGATATGATGTCTTCCTGATTCCAAGTCCAGCACTCTATCTACTGAGCCATCTAACTCAAGCCCTGTGACCATCACTTATGTTACGCCTTTCCACATATATTTTCTAATCAGACTACCCAAGGTCAAACTGAAGGTGTGGTGGTAAGCATGGATTTTATTACTTGGCTTAAGCAAGGAGCAAGATGTTTAGGCTCAATATCTCACTGGCACAATTCTAAGACTGCCATATACCTATACCTTGACCTTGCCATCAGTCAGGAAGAGGCAGGCACGACTCTTTTCTTTCACGCTTCAAGTGCCATGGGTGAGGAACTTGGTACTTAATCAATGCTCTGGTGCTTCATCACCCTTTTTACTCTCTGCCAACAAACACAGCCCTGACCCATGGCCCCAGTCCAGAATATCAGACCTTCCCACTCAGGGAATGTAATGTCAATCATCTTAAAGGGACTGCATTCCAGGTATTCCCTAGCACACAGGTGTTGTTCTTTCTGTTTTTGAGGCCCAAATCTCTCTCTTTCTGTCAGGGGAACCCCCCCTGCCCAACCTGGTGGAGCCTGGTGTGGTACCTTTGGAGCCTGGTGACATCTCTGATTTACTCTTATGGACCTTTCCATTTAACTCTATTAATTCTGGCCCTGTTCTCCCCAGCCTTCCATTCACCTTAACCCTCTCCTTTACCTTGAGGAGCCCAGTTTGACCTGAGAACCAGACCTGCATGTAGAGATTGCTGAGGGCACCACTGGTCCCAGCCTTACAGACACGCACAAAGAAGATCTTATACTTGCCAACAAACTACCAGAGGCCATGCAGGTAGATATGCACAGAGGAGGGCAGAGTGGAGTGTGGCACCCATCTAGGCCTGGACGCAACTACAGAATGCTGAGACCCAGAGAAGTTAAGTGGACTGGCCTAGATACCCACTCAGTATAAGGTAAAAAGTAAGACCAGAGCAGCCTCCTCACCTCTCCCAAGTTGATACTCCAGGAGTTGATCAGCTCTTAGTCCAAAAAGGGACCAAGAAATGAAACAGAAAAAAAGAGGGATGAGTGAAGACAGGAAGACTCATGTTGATGAGGTTGGGAATTCCAGGAAGAGGCAAGTATTCATCACAGAGTCACAAAATTCAAACTTCAAGATGACATTTATTCCATCCCAAATTGAAGCTTAAGCTCCAAATCCCTCACAGTCACTTTGGGTCCCTCTCCTTGGCACCTACCTGCTAGACATGAGGTACAATGTCAGTGCCAGAACTTCAGGGGACACTGAGCTACAGGGTCAAAGGTTGGCCCTCCTCTGAGTGGACCCAGATCTAGGGTGAATTAATAAACAAAGAGACAATATTGAGCCTCTTATAATTCAGGGGGTTTGAACAGTACCACAAACCTGCCAGGAAGATGGGTAAAGTCAGACTAGAGGAGCTGTATATCCATAGGAAAAGTCATAGAGAAGGTAAAGGGCTTTTAAAAGGGAGTTAAACATGAGGATGGGTCTTTGAAGACAGAAGGGGCTGGACACAATGGGGTTGGGGTGTTAAGAGTAAAAAATGTTCTGAGACAAGCCTAGTTTAACTGCTCACCAGGGTGAGGAATCCATCCAAATTATGATCTACTAAGGCAGGGCATCCTGAGTTAAGTGTGTGTCATCATGGAATAAAATTATGTATTTATTTCATATGCAGCTTTATTCCCAATAAAATGTAAATTTCTTGAGAACAAGGACTTTCATTTTTGTAGGCACCTGATAAGTGAATACTGGTTAAATGACTTTAGATAGTAAGAAAGAGAAAATAACTTCAGAGGCAGAAAAGACCAAGATCAGGTCAGATTCCTGTATCTACTCTGCATCCAATTTCCTACCAGACTTTGCAGCTGTTCACCAAGGCAAAGACAGATAGACCCAGGACACCTGCTTTAGTGCATAAGAGGGTCCAAAACTCAGAGCAAGTATGCTGAGGGCAGGGCGGCTCTTTTACACCACTCTTAGGACAGGATTCACAATAGCAGAAATAGGGAATAATAGCCCAGGGGCATCTTTCACCATGCTGAGGAAAGGTGTATTGGGATCAAAATGGCAATCTGGTGAAGTCTAGGTACCCATTATTAGAATAATTCTTTTAAATACATAAAATAAAACATAGGTTTACAGAGGAAATCAATTATATTGATATACAGCTATCAAAATATTTTTTAACACAAGTTCATAGAGCCCAAGTTAAGAACACTTATTCTAGTGGCTATTCTAGTTCTGGCAAAAACCACTTGGGTTTGAGTTTGGACCAGTTGCAATAAGTTTTCTCAAAAGATCTAGTTCCATTAAAAATTACCCTGGTCCCAGAGCTTTCCACTTCCATTTCCAAAGAAATCCATTGTAGGACTCCAATCCTAGAATAATTAAAACCTCTAGTTTTGTTGAACACTAAGGACCAGAGGAGGTTCCGGATAACTAGAAAATTATGGTTTTTAAGGAAGTATACCAGCTCTGGAAATGTTTTGCCTTAGAGTTAGTCAGCAGTCTCTCCCAGATTCTTAAGGTCTCTCGAGACTATTGGCAGAAAAGCACTCGGGAAAAAGTCTCCTAGTTCCAGAGAGCCTCAGAACAGATCCCTGGGGTATAAGCAGCTGTACTATATAAGGTAGGCTGTGACTTATAGACAGGTACTTGTTGACCACATTGGTCTCTATGATGGCTTGGTGTGACACCTTCCAGTGGCAGTTGATTTGCCCACCAGGAAAACACTTGAAATCAACCTAGCATCAGATCTTGGGGTCAGGGTCATAGGTGTGTGGCACATCATAGTTGTAGAAGGGCATCATGTGACAAAAGATGTCCATGCTGGCATCCGGGTCTGCAGAAGGCATAACCACAAAGTGTTTATTAAGCATTTCATTATAATGACAAACACTATGCACATGGAGGGCAAGGAATAGGCAGTCATAAGGCTGCCTGTGGGAAAAGTGAGACCTAGAAGAAAGCAAGAAACTTACCAAGATGATGAATCGATAAGAAGTAATGAGACTGTGGACTGGGAGTCAGGACACATTGTTAAAAGAACGGAGAATTGCCTCCTCAGTTACAGCAGACTACCTCAGGCAAGGAATTACTTGCATTCCTTGATAAGACAATGCTTTAATTTACCACCTGGCAACGTATTTTCCAAAGTGGATAAGCGGGCGAAGGGTTATCTTTTGGAAAGAAGGTCATGAGATAACTATGTGGCCTAGAGGAACATTAGACTTGGAATCAGGAATACCTGAGTGTAAATCCTACCATAAACACTGATTGTGTGACCTTGGACAAGTCACCAAAGTTCTCTTAGCTTCCATTTCCTTATCTGTCAAATGGGGACCATAATAGCACCTATCTCAAAGCTTTGTTGTGAGGATCAAATAAGATAATATATGTAAAGCATAAATCTTAAAGCATTATACAATGCTTTGTATATAAATTATTATTATTTAAGTTCTCAGGAAATCAAGGATGGAAGGAGGATTCTCTGGAGGCCAGGAAGGAAGACTGAAGAAAAGCCAATATAATAAACTCTTATGCAAAAGAAAACTGGTTATAGCAATTACCCTCTATGCTGCAGATTGTTTGATGTCAGGGACAGCTGAGAGAGGGACTTATACCTTTGCTGCCCTTTTTCTCTGAACACAGACTTTTTTTGCCACAAGGAAAAATATGCTGGTGATGCCCCTCTCTCAGGATTCAACTTCACACCAACCCTTACTCCATGTCTGTCTGCACATAAACTCCCAGCTGTGGGTAACAGCAAAGGGCTTCTTGATAGTATAATGCACCCTCTGGATTAACATGCTGGTTAGGCTTGAGTGGCAGAGTAGGTAAGGCCTGGTTGAACTATCTCTATGAGTCTGTGGTCCAGGCAGAGTGTGGAGTCACACCTGAGCAGGGAAGGTGGAAGAGGGGCTGAGAACCTTTCTGAATTTTGTCTATTCCATTTTTATGCCCCCCCCCCCTCCCACTACTCTCACAAGGTGCTAAATGAGACCTGAGACTAAATGACAAAATGGTCTGGGTGAATGCCCAGAAAAGAAACTGATGTGTCTACAAAAGGCACTCTTGACCTGGATACACTGTCTACCCATAATCCCTTTCCATAGACACCTGTGCTTAGCACAATCATGCTTTCCTCTTGCTCAGAAGGTGAAAAAGTATCTGGAAAAACTTACTTCCGGAGGACTGATGATTATTTTATCATGTCTCCTGACAGAAAGGTGATGAACTCAAGATGCAGAATGAGACATATATTTTTGGATATGGCAATATGGAAATTTGTTTTGCTTGACTATTCATACTTAGTTTAAGAATTTTATTTTTTGAGGTGGCTAGGTGGTGCAGTGAATAGAGTACCAGCCCTGGAGTCAGGAGGACCTGAGTTCAAATCTGGATTTAGACACTTAACACTTATTAGCCATGTGACCTTGGGCAAGTCACTCAATCCCAATTGGTTTGCCCTCCTGCTTCCTAAAAAAAAATTAAAAAAAAGAGAATTTTGGGGGACAGTTAGGTGGTATTTTGAATAGAGCACCAGCCCTGGAGTCAGGGGGACCTGAGTTCAAATCCAGCCTCACACACTTAACACAAAAACTAGCCGTGTGACCTTGGGCAAGTCACTTAACCCCAATTGGCCTATCTCCCCCCCTTCAAAAAAAAAGCAAAAAAAGAATTTTATTTTTCTTTTTATGTGTGTTGGGATGGGGATGGGGGAGGGTGGAGATGGGAGGAAAAGAAAATAAAGTTCTAACTGAAAACAATTTAATTGAAAAAAGCTAATACCCCAACATGGGCTTACCAAGGTCCAACCATTGGTGCCCTTCAGTGAGCTGGTGAATCAATGTGAAGTAGCGGTAGTTGGCTTCATCAGGCATCACTCAGCCTCCATTTGCTATCTCTAGCTTCCCATTTCCCACAAACCTATAGGCCAAGGGCTCCCATTCAGGATAGTTCAAGGTCCAAATGCCAATCCCTATTCTAACATTGTCTGTTTGAGCCAGAGAGAACCTAATCAGGCCAACTTACTTCACAGGGGGCATGAAAGGGGAATTCACTCTGCAGTGATACCAAGGTCATTCATTTTCCCCTTCCTCCCAACACGGGGCTTCCTCTCTGCTCAGGGTTTCCTTCAACCTCCAACCCTATGGTTTCCGCTACTTCTCCCTAGTTCCTCGATGTCAGTCTTTCTGCTAGATGATTTTCCTTCATATTTGTTCCCCTCTGATTCCTCTCTTTCCATAGGTGACATGCACCTACTTGACCAACTCTTTTCTAAAAGTCTCCTTAGCCACCACTCCACCATCTCACCTTTCCTTTGGTACTCTTTCTCCCTTTATTCTGCAGCACACTGTGTTTAGGGAAATCTCTTTCCATATCCCATCTCCCTTGGCCTTTTCCCAACTTGCTTTCCTTCTGTCTTCTAGCTCTGTGTATGTGAGTCCCTTCCTCTGGTTACTAACAAGCTCATGTACATTTGCCTTCATGCTGCTATCCTCTTCTGAGCATTGACATTCTCCTATCACTTGGAAAGAAGGAGACCTCAGCCCAGAAGAAGTGTCACTGTGGGTCCTCCTGCAGCTTGGGCACCATGCTGTTAAGGATGTGTTGTGTCAGTTCTGTGTAGTACTTGTCAAAGGTCTCTATCCATCATGGGAAAAACGAGAAGGGAGATGCTCCAGGAGAGAGCCCCACTGAAGACTATTCACAAAGACTAGGGCAGCTATGCTGTAGTGGGAAGAAGAAAGGACTTGCAGTTAGAAGATCTAGGTTTGAGGCCTGGTTCTGACAATTACCAAGTGGGTAACCATTTAATTTCTTCATTTGTAAAAGGGAGATAATAATGCCTGCCCTTTCTAACTCACAGGGTTGTTGAAAAGATTAAATAAAAATAATACATGTAAAATTCCATATAAATGTCAATTACTATTTATTATTATAAAAAAGATTCTCTATCTCAACACAAGGAAGCTTTCCCTTCTAATCACTGAGTGGGGAAACTAGGACTAAGTAGTACTACCAGAAGTCCAGTTATACAAAGTCTGAGAAGAATAATCCCCTCTGCCCTCCCTCACCTAGGGGTGTCACCCTTGCCTGGGTCTTTGTGGGAATGCAGCACCTCAAATACCTAGAGGTTTTCTGAGTCCCAGTCACAGGGGGCTGTAGGAAATATCAAAGCCCTGCTTTCACACACCACCATCCACATTGTCAAAGGGCAGCTCTTCTGACACTGTGAGCATCTGGGCAAGGAAATGGCTAAGTGCATTATATGCATGCTCCCTCCAGTCCCCCAAACATCTCATTACCCCCCTGATGCTCACCTGGAGCTCTGTCTTCTGACTCTGCCTCCCCCACCCCCCCACTCTGAGCAAACTGGCAGTCTTGAGGGGAAATAGAAAAGAAGTTAGACTGGGGCTCAGGAGGTACCCCCCAGGAGCCACTGGGGGTGTGATAAGGGAGCAAAACAGGAGGGCCATCTTCATTGGCTGTCTTTAATGTGACTGATAATCTTATTCTCCTCTAGCAGCTATTGAAGTTGCTCAATTTGGTTCTGCAGCACTGAGATCAGCTCTGCTGATTAGTTTTTTCATACTACCAGCTCTTAGTTTTATTTATTAATTCAATAGTTTTCTTAAATTCAATTTTATTAATCTCTCCTTTGGTTTTCATTATTTTTAATTTAGTATTTAATTGGGGATTTTCAATTTGTTCTTTTTCTAGCTTTTTCAATTGCATGCCCAATTCATTGATCTCCATTTTCTCTAACTTATTCATGTACGCATTCAGGTACATTCCCATAAGAACTGCTTTTGCTGTATCCCACAAATTTTGGTATTTTGTCTCATTATTGTCATTCTCTTCAATGAAGTTACTGATTGTTTCTATAATTTCTTGTTTGACCTACTCATTCTTTAGGATTAAGTTATTTAGTTTCCAATTAGTTTTTAGTCTATCCTTCCATGGCCATTTATTATGTATAATTTTTATTGCATCATGATCTGAGAAGGATGCATTTAATATTTCTGCCTTTCTGCACTGAATTGCAGGTTTTTATGCCCTAGTACATGGTCAGTTTTTGTATATGTGCCATGTACTGCTGAGGAGAAGGTATATTCCTTTTTATCCCCATTCAGTTTTCTCCAGAGGTCTACCATATCTATCTTCTCCAAGATTCTATTTACCTCCTTAACTTCTTTCTTGTTTATTTTGAGGTTAGATTTATCAAGTTCAGAGAGGGGAAGATTGAGGTGCCCCATTAGTATAGTTTTGACATCTATTTCTTCCTCTAACATCCTTAATTTCTCCTTTAGGAATGTGGATGCTGTACCGCTTGGTGCATAAATGTTTAGTAATGATATTGCTTCATTTTCGATGGTGCCTTTTAGCGTGATATAGTTTCCTCCCTTATCTCTTTTAATTAGATCTATTTTAGCTTTTGCTTTGTCTGAGATAAGGATTGCTACCCCTGCTTTTTTTTACTTTAGCTGTGGCACAATATATTTTACTCCAGCCTTTTACCTTTACCCTGTGTATATCCCCCTGTTTCAGAGGTATTTCTTGTAAACAGCATATTGTAGGATTATGGTTTTTAGTCCATTCTGCTATCCACCTCCATTTTATGGGAGAGTTCATC
>CM053582.1:587648-609516 GCA_028627135.1 Pseudochirops cupreus
TTGCCAAATGCTACCACACCCCCACCTCCCTTCAATAAGTGTCAGACACAGAGTCTGGCTAGTTATTTTAGAAGAATGGGGGGGGGTAGGGTTGAGGGACCCTGAAAGTATGCTGTATTTTGCGTGGACACAGTCCTATGTCAGGGCTCCCCAGATCTGCAGAGACTCTGCCTAGGTTACCCTCTATATTCTCCCCTTACACTCCAAACAAAAAAAAGTCATTGATGATGATTCAGGCACAGAAGGAGAGGAGAACCAAGGGGGAAAGTAGGCAGGGAGCCATGCTTGCTGGCTCCAAATTTAAAAACAGGGGCTTTTCCATTATCTTGTAGTGAATGAGTGGAATTTACAGGTCTGTGGTAGAGAGACCTGGGATGAAGGAGTGGGCACTTTTTGTGTCTCTAAAATTACCCTTCACAGACAGTCTGCTGTATTTAGGGACCACAAAGGTGGAGTCAGCTGTTCTCAATTACTGGTTGCCATGGTCACTGATCTGTTTCCAGGGTAACCTCAATCCTGCTTTCCCTCTTGCTATGACCTTATCAGATCTTTATAAAGTTCAGACAAGAGGAGACATACATATATAACCAGATACACACACATAGAGACAGAGAGACAGTCTCTTCCCTTCTCTCTTTCTCTCTTATTCTCTCTCTCCTTCTCTGTCTTTCTTTGTGTGTCCATCTGTCTCTTTGTATTTCTGTGTGTCTCTCTGTCTCTGTCTCAAACGTATCTTATAGCTCTCACAGATATGGGTCAGACGTATATCCTTGACTAAACAAAAGATAGAGGTAATTAGAAATTAAATTAAATTAAGAATTTAAATTAAAAATTACACAAGATAAAATAGATAATATTGATTACATGAAACTGAAGAGCTTCTGCACAGACAAAATGAATGCATCTAGGATAAGAAGAAGTGGGGTGGAATGGGACAAAAATCTTTGTATTAAATTTCTCTGATGGGTGTTTGGTTCCAAGAGATAGAAATAATAAGTTTATAGAAGACTAATGGCCATCCTCCAATAGATAAGTCTCAAATGATAGGAACAAACAAATCTCAAAAGATGAATGGCAAAGTATTCACAGCCACTCTAATCATAAGGAAAATACATTTTAAAACAACCCTGAGGTTTCACCTCACTCCCTGAAAATTGACCAAGATAACTTAAAAAATGGCCATAGTCAATGCTGGAAGGCTTGTGGAAAGATAGGCACACTAATACATTGTTGGTGGAATTGTGAAATGGTACAACCACTTTGGAAAGCAATTTGGAATAATGCACATAAAGTGATTAAGAAATCTATTCCCTTACTGGGCTTATATCCCCCAAGGAGGCTATGACAAGAAGAAAGTCCTCATATACACCAGAGTCTTTATATAAAGCAGCATTTTTTGTGACAGGAAAGAATTGGAAACAAAGTAGATGCCCATTGATTGGGGAATGACTAACCACATTGTGGTACATGAATAGAAGATTACTGCACTGTAAGAAATGATGTGTATGACACACACAGAGAAGTATGGAAAGATCTAGTAAACTGATGGAGAGTGAAATGAGCAGAGCTAAGAAAACAACATAGACAGTAACTACAATAATGAAATTAGAAAGAACAATGACACACTAAAAAACTCAAAAGTGAATGTAATAATATTATAGAAATGAAGCATTATGTGCATGAAGAGATATGAAAGGGGAGCTCAATCCACTCCTTTGTGGAGGTGAGAAGTCCACAGGTGTTATACATGGCACATATTTTTGGAATTTTTCAATGTACCTATCAGGGGTGCTGAATGTTTTTCCCTCTTTAACAAAATTCTATTATATAGTATGACTGTCTGGGAGGGGGAAGGAGAGAGATAATGGGGGTAATTGTGATGAGACAGTTGATATCAATGAAAACTTAATTAAAAAAGAAAATAGAAAGAAAATAACTTACATCTTTATTACAGTGCAGTTGTTTTCCTTTGTACGTCTTGTGTAAGATGCATTTCCCTACATTATTCTGAGAAGGGGGCCCCTAGACTTCAGCAGAACTCCCCAAGCATCTGTGGTGCTGGAAAAAAGTAAGAGGTCTTGCCTTACAGCAACTAGAAAGAAGCAAAGCAAAACCAAATCAAACCTAACCAATGCAAAGAAAAGGCCAAAGCCTTGACTGGAGTCAGTCTAGGTCTTCTCTGTCTCAATTGCCTGGCTAATGCAGGAGGCTCCCCTTGGATTCTGCTGGTGAAGCTATCCTCATCTGTCCAGGCTTGAGCATGGCTGGAATATTGCTCTGAAGTCTTCTTACTGTCCTGAGCCAATCTCCTGCCTAGGAAGTTTGAATGCTTGCTATAGGTCCAGTGAACAGGTTCCCCTTTGGTGATGGCCCTTTCAGAGCCTGGCTTCCTGGACTTTCCCACATTGTAATGGTAATGGTAATTTGAAGATCTTCTCTCCCCTGTAATAGGCCAAATGTAATCACATGGTGCCCCCTGGGAGAGGAGCTTGCTGAAAGGGTGGAGCAGGAAGGAGCAGGAAAGAGAGCCAGAACTGCTGTGAGCAAGCATTGTGGAGGCCAAACAGCTAGTGTGAGTGAGAGATGGGCATCTTTGCTCAAGGGGGCCTGTTTTGTTTTGAAGGCCTGATGAGGAAAGGCTTGGGAATGTTGGTGTTTGCTGCATTGATTACGTGTACCAACTTCTTGGTTGCTCTGATGGATTTGGCTTTCTGGTTTTGGGATTCAGCTTTCTGGTATTTGAATAAATGTTTTGGCTCTGTCTTCCATGTGGAGATTTTGTTACATTTTATGATTCACACTCAATTCTTATTTAATTTCTTTGGGACCTTCATCAACCTGTCTGTCTATTCTCCAGCTTTATATCATATGCTGTAGCCAATAAGATAAATCCAGAAGACCCTCAACCTCAATGAAAAGCTCAATATAGTCTACCAGAGTCAAATAACATGATCAGTGATTTGGGACATTCCTTGACAAAGAAATTTTGCCTAAATTCCTCATAGTTTAGAAGAATTTTGTGGTTATTCCATGGAATTAAGAGATCATTTCATTTTCCACAGAAAACAGTGAAATCTTGTCCTTTTTCAGTCTGAATATGCGATTTCAGCAAATCATATTGAGTCCATTCTGTGTAGATCAAGATACTGTAGTATCAATGCAATATCCATAGTAGCTGCTATGAATATGCATACATATTTCCAGAGTAGGTTCATAAAATATAATAAATTCTCTTCCTCCAAGACAAAACCAAAATATTCATTTGGAACATCACTATTAGGATACCAGCAGGCAAGATTTAGCAAGGTACTCATCACCAGTCCAGGAAGCACTGACATCTCAAGCATTCTTTCCATTAGACCTCCCTGAAAGCAAATCCAGGGAGTGATGATGTCTAGAACATTCTTTTCCATTAGCATTCTTTTCTGTTAGGCCTCCTTGCAAGCAAGTTCCCCTAGGCAAGTTCCTCCTCCAAGGAGCTCTATGTGACTCAAGATGTATCACAGCTGTGAGCTGGGCTAGAGCTCAAAGCAGGTCACACAGACCTATTAATGGACAGGGAAGACCTTCCTAATTTCATTAATATTACATTTGGTCCCAAGATCTTTCATGTCCATTGTGTAGGCTGATGGGACTTTAGGGGTAACTTGTGTCAACATAATTTTCATAACAATATAGAAGGGATAACGTAAAATAAACACGCCATGAGGCCTATACAATAAGTATCAATTGAAGAAAATAATATCTTGGGGGGGGTTTGAGCATGAGCACCCCATCATTTCCCCCTCAAATGAATGAAAACCAAAGCCCCTTGGGGTAAGGGTCAAAGTTCTCATCTTCTAAAATGACTTCCTGCTAAGATTGGATGTAGAGCTGTCTGCCTGGAGAGGTTTCATTCAAGGTGTTAGTTCCTTGGTCAGTATCTGGAGCTTGGTCAATACCAGGTGCAGGGGCGACTTATCATAGTCTTGGCCAGAGGGTGATATTTAGCTTAAGCAGTCAGTCATCTACAAGCAGAGGGCACTAAGCCTGGAAGAGACAAATCTAGCAAACAGGTTAAACAAAGACCAAAAAGAGTAAAGAGACAATAACCAGAAGCAGGGAAAATATAGCATCAGCCGTGCTTCTGGAGTCCATGAACCCACTATCATAGCTTTATTCATGGTAAAATGTACGAGGTAACAGCACAATCTGGTAATCGTCTTCTCCTAAATAAACAAAAATTACAGTATCATCTTTTCCATGTGCTGTAATCTCTGGAACCTTTGGAACACCATCTGACTTACGTTTTGCCCATACTTAAGCCCCCAGTTTTATTCTATCAGTACAACCAAATCCTTCAGCTCCTCTGAGACTTGTTTCAGAAGGAGGGTCAGTCTTCAGAAGGGGCATTATTTCACAAGGAACAATGATCACTTGAACTATTCCATCATTTTGCAAAACTGTATAGGTTATTCACACAAACTTTGGAATACCACAATTAATTCTCCTTGATAATTAGACTCTATTACTCCAGCCAACACATGTATTCCTCAAGCTGCTAATCTTGATTTAGGAAATACTCATCCAAAATGATTTTTAGGGATTCTCATCCATATTCCAGAAGGAATTTGCCTTATTTCTTTCCTATCCAACAAAAAAGTCTTCCAAGCAATGTAAATCATATCCAGAAGAACCAGGTGTTCCTGGATACAGTTCTGGGACATCTTACCCTACATCCAGTACTCATTATTTGGGACCTTATGTGTTTGCTGGTTTTTTTTTGTGCAGATTTGGGATCATCATTCTGGATAGAGGTGTACTTTATCCCAGTGGTCTATTATTCAAATTACACAAAGCAGTAAACAAATTATCTTTGCAATGTTTATAAGAATCATTAAAACTTAAATTCCTTAACTGTTCTTTCAATAATCCATTCATTCTTTCAATTAACCCAGGTGCTTGTGGATCATATAGAATATGATATATCCATTCTATATAGTTTAACGTGCAATATTTCCTTATTTCATTACCTTTGAAATGTGACCCATTGTTCCTTTGAATCTGCATTGAGGTTTCATAATATGGACTTATGATATCTAGAATTCTACAGGTGTTTTTTTTGGGTCTCGTTCTTATAAGGACAAACCACTCGTACACCTGAATAGGTGTCAATACAAGTACATATAGATTTGTATCCTCTATCTTGGGGTAGGGATCCTACATAATCTATCTGCCAAATTTGGGCTGGGACTTTTCCTCTTGCTGTCTCTCCAGTTACTACCCAAGGAACAGTTCGTTCCTTTTCCAGTTGACAGATATGACATTCCTCTGCTACTTGTTTTAACCAGGAATGTGTGAAACTAATACCTTGATCTGGTGCCCACCAGTGTGTAGCCTGAACCCCTAAATGACCCTAAAATGACCAAACTAAATGTGTTTGATGGACCCATTTTGCTAGTAATGGATCATCACTTGATGTCAGAGGAGGGATAGTATGTTGAGTAGCAATCTTTGCTAGTAGATCAGCTTGTGCATTGTACTCACATTCTCATGTGGTGAGGGCCACGTGAGTACTACATGAAAAATTGACAAATTAGTAACCAAAGACATGTCCCATATATCTTCCCATAATTCTTTGTGCCAGACTTATTTGCCATGAATTTCCCAATTTTTATTTTTCCACATTGACATCCATGTAGCTAATCCATTAGCTACAACCCATGAATCAGTACATATATGACACTGTCATCCTTGTTTTTAACAGATTGATGTTCTGCCATAAATTCAGCATATTAACTATTTCCATCTGTCCCAGTACTTTCAAAAGTCTGCCTAGTATAGCCACCACTTTCCAGTGTCTTTTATGGATCAAAATTTTGCTGTCCCATCAGCAAACCATGCATGTTTCTTTTGTTCTTCAATTAATCTATCATATCCCTCATTCCATTTTACCAAGGACTGTACCAACTGTTGCTTTGATTCATGGGATGTATCATTTCCCTCAGTAGTTATGTGTGCTATAGATTCATGTAGAGCAGAAACTCCACTTTTGCCTATTTTAGATCTGTTTTGAATGTACCATTTTCATTTAATTATGCTGGCCTCTTGTGCATGTCCAATTCTGTGGGAAGCTGGGGTACTCATTCCCCAGGTTATATTTGGAACTCCAGGCCTTAATATTACTTCATGACCCAGAGTCAATTGTTCAGTCTCTACCAAGGCCCAATATGCAGATAACAACTGCTTTTCAAAAGGGGTTTATTGAGCTCCAGATAAAGGGAGTTTTCTAACCCAAAATCCTATAAGGGTCCATTTCAGCTTTGATGTTTTTTTCATGAATTCCAGTTTGCATATTCATGCTGTACAGTCACTTGTAATTCCACTGGGCCACTTAGCATAGGCCATAAATCTAGGGCCAACTATATAGCAGCCTTGTCTTCTTCAAAAGCTGTACTCTGCTCAAGTCTTCAGTAAAATTCATATTTATTCCCAGTAACTTTATATAAAAGTTTCAGAATCTGCCCTAAATGGGCTATGTGATTTCTCCAATATCCAAATAATCCTATAAACTTTTGGACCTCTTTCTTATTGGTAGGGATAAGAAAATCCTGAATCAGGCCTGTGGGAGAATTCCTTTAGCCCCTTATTGCATCGTATGCCTGAGAATTTTACTCTTTGAACTGGTCCTTGAACCTTTGTAGGGTTAATTTCCCACCCTTTGTTTTTCACATGCTCAATTAAAAGCATCAAACTCTTTCCCACTTCTTTCACATTTTTCCCTGTATCATAATATCATCTATGCAGTGGGTGAATTGTATACCAGGCAGTTCTAATTCATGCAAATACTCAGCCACAATCCTACGACAAATAGTAGTGCTATGCAGATATTCTTGTGGCAAGTGGGTAAAAGTATACTGTCTGCCCTGCCAAGTGAAAGCAAACTGGTCCCATGGTGTAGAGTCTATTGGGATAGTAAAGAAAGCATTAGCTAAATCATTAGCAGCATAACATATTTCCAGCTCCTTTCTATTACGGTAACAGTATCTGGAAGAGCAGCATACAAGGGGACAGCCACTTTATTCAGTTGTCTATAATCCACTGTCATTCTCCACATTCCATCTGGCTTTCATACTGGCCAGACAAGATTATTCCTTTGAGTGATTGTAGAGAATAACACTCCTGCTTTACCTTATTCCTTTATAGTATTGGGAATTTCATCTTTCCCACATGGCATAAAGTACTGCTTTAAAGTAATTACTTCTGAAGGTTCAGGTAAAATGACTGAATCCATTTTTATTTTACCCACTAGGACTGCATCAATTCCTATCTTCCTTACTACAAATTGTTATCTCTCCTCAGGCAAATTTAAAGTCATACCTCTCAACATATGTATCCCAATGCTATATTCGGGAACAATTACCACTTAATATGCTTTCTTAGATAACTCCCCAGTTTTCATCATTAGTTTAACTTATCTGACTGGCATTTCAGCTTTTGCTAGTCATGTGATGGTAATAGGAGTTCCATGTTTAAGTTTTTCAGGGCTTCCATATATGAGAGGCCTCTGTCCCAGTATCTATAAATGCCCTAGCTACAGTGGTTGATGTATTGTTCTAGTATTTGTTTAAATACTAAATACATATGATATGTGGTCTGTAATCCTGTCTGTGTACTTCTTTAATCTGAGCTGGGGCTTGGCCAATTTCCTGTTCTCCCTGCAGGTGTGACAAACTTGAATACAATGAGTCAGGAGGAGCTATAGGGGCAGTTCTTACTTCCCTATATCATCTAATATTAAGTCTCTTTTCCCGGTATAGTCTATGCATTTCATCAGTTGAAATACCATTTATTTTTCCAAAATCTAATCCTGCACTCAATAAAATAGTAAGCCATTCTCTCCTTGTTAATCTATTCTGACTTTGAATCTGCTTCCTATTTTCTCTTCTCTCTAGAGGAAATTTATCTTTTTCTCTTTTGCCTAAGTTACCTACCTGTGCAATCTTATCTAGCTCCTCTGAAAGAGAGTTCCCTATTTCCCCAATTATTAAAGTCAGAAATATGTGTTTATACATGGGAGGAGCAGTCTTCACTATTATGTTTCTATGAGGAACCGTTAAGGGAGTGCTGTGACATGTATCTGCATCTCCCACCATGATTGCAGTTTTCGTTACCTCTTCCTTAAAGTTTCCTATACAATCTCTATGTGAATGCCAGGGTCTAACTCCACAAGGCCACATAGAGTCAGTGGGATACTTTTTAGTGCATCCTTTAGCAATTAAAGCTAAAAAAGTCATCCCTTTGTTACCTCCTTGAATACAGTAATCCCTAAAAGTTTGTTGTATAAAGGGATTCTGACTAATATCTATAAATTTCAAACAGTCTATATCATCTATCCATACTCCTCCAGCACCTCTGTCATTGATTCTCACCATCCAAGACACTAATGATTCTCCTGTTTTGAGGGTGAATTTGCTTAATATATCTGTGATTTGCTGCTGAGTAAAATCCTCAGTTACTTCCTTAAACACTGTGTGGCCACCGTGGTTTTCCTGCTACCTTCATATTATTGGACACGTGTCCACATATTTAAAGGCCTCCTCATCTGAATTTGCTTCATCTTCCTCCCCTATGTCTTTCTACCAAGTGCCTGGGTCCAAATCAGGCGTCACACATACAATTGTTGCACACACCTTCCTCTTGTTAACTTTTCTCTTCTTTTTCTGAGATAAACTCACAGCTATCTTTTCTGCTACCACCTGATACTTTCTAGCTTGCTTTTCTAAAGAAAAATTCACTGTAGTATAGAAAGCTTCTTGTGCAAATTAGCAATTTGTTTCTACTTTTATATATAATACGATAACTTGTTAACAATGCCCCACCTCTTCTACATACCTCTGCCATTTCTTTCCCTAGTTCTACTGATATTCCTTGCAAAAATTTTTCTAAATCTTTGGGTTCTCCTTTCTTTAACCTCAGTTTCCAGTTTTGACAAAGTCCTGTGCTTTTAGCCTAGTTTCTCACCAGGAAGGAATAAGGTAAATTCCCCCATCCCAGGATACCCATTTCCTTCTTTAGAGCCTTCCTGTCTCCAAGGAGAGGTTTTATATTTGGGGATTCCATCCTCATTGCCAAATGTAACACCAGTGTGATACCCATAGCAGCTGCTATCAATATGTAGACTTATTTGCAGGGTAGATTGGCAATATATAGTAAACTCTTTTGCTCCAAGACACAACCAAAATATTTATTTGGAGCATCACCATCAGGATACTAGGAGGCAAGATTTAGAAAAGTACTCATCCCCAATTCAGAGAGCACTGACATCTCAAGCATTCTTTTCCATTAGCATTCTTTTTCGTTAGGCCTCCCCTCAAGCAAGTTCCCCTAGGCAAGTTCCTCACTCAACAGACTACATGTGACTCAGGATATATCACAGGCAAGAACTCAAAGCAGGTCACACGGGCCTATTAAGGGACAGGGAAGATCCTCCTATTGAATCAACATCAGAGATACATACCCACATAACGAAAAACACCAGAGCAGTGTTAAGTAACTATTGTGGAGCGCAATTAAGTGGTGAAGTGGATAGAGGGCAGGAAGTCAGGAAGACCACTCTTCATCAGTTCCAATCTGACCTAGTCACTTAACCCTGTTTGGCTCAGCTCTTCATCTGTAAAATGAGCTAGAGAAGGAAATGGCAAACCACTCTTTGCCCAAAAAACCCAAATGGAATCATAAAGAGTTGGATATGACTGAAACAATTGAACCATAATCACAAAAGTGTCATAGAACCCAAGTGTTTGATTTTATATTGGGTTTATATTGTTATCAATCCATGGGATAGGTTTTGTTGTTGAGTCATTTCAGTCCTGTCCAACTCTCTGTGACAAAGATACTGGAGTGGTTTGCTATTTCCTTCTCTAGTTCATTTTACAGATGCAGAATTGAGGCAGAAATGTTTAAGTGACTTACCCAGAGTCACACAGCTAGTAAGTGTGTGAGGCTGGATTTGAACTAAGGTCTTCCTGACTTCATGGCTGGTGATCTATCCACTATGCCCCTAGCTGCCCCACGGGATGGGTTACTTCAATATAAAGGAATGGTATATTACTCCAGAGGAGCAAGATATTGAACTGTATTGTAAAATTGAAAATTGCTTTTAATTCTATGTTTAAGGCTTGGTCAAGCTTGATTTAATCTTCCCTTTCAAGGTTCCTTCTTCTTGGAAACTTCACCCACCACCCACATCAGAAAAACTTGCCTGAATGTCAAGGTAGTTTTGTCTTGTTTCTTTCAACTCCCATGAATGAAACCTTGCCTTCTGTTGAGAAAACTGCCAAGAAGAGCTCACCTGGTATTTCAATGTTCAAAACATAGTGACATTTCTCAGGATATTGATATAAAGGTACAAATGGAAGGCCTTCCCCTTTGTAACTCCATCCAGTCACCCACTTTCTAGAGAACTGTGGTCAACCTAAGTGGTAAGATCTCATCAGTTTAAACTATAGTAGAAATTCCTGTGCCTGAAGACTACTTCCCTTTCCTGGGAACCATTGCCTTGTGGCTCAAATCACCTGTCCTGGATGTGGTTAAGGGGGCTGCAGAGGGGGAGGGCCAAATGATGTAATCTCGATTCTGCCTACATCAGTGATAGCCGATTACTAGAAGGCAAACCTAGATTGCCGGAGATTTTGTTCTATCATCTTGCTAATTGTTATAAAGGACCTTGCCAACCTTTACTCAAGTTTGACTCAAGTCACTGAGAGTGGCCATTGATGCAATTTATTGGTCATTTCATTGCTATCCTAACTAATAAGCTGATCATGCTCAGAAACTTGTCTCTGAGTTTAACTTAATTTCATTTGTGGCATTTTGGCAACCAGTGAGGGACTGAGGGAGAGAGGCTGGTCCCTGGAGCTTTTTCTTAGGGGAAATCCTTGAGCACTCCAGGGAAATTTTTCCCAGAAGGATTTCTTTGAGGAAGATCCCGCTAGAGACCTGACTACCCCTCAGTTCCAGCATTTCTGAGCCAATGAAAACCTTCCCTTGGATGGGGAAGGATATCCCTGGAAACTCCCTCCAAGGGAATAGGTGAGTATCCATGCTGTTGGGAAAGTAGCTAGCTAAGGCTATCCTCTGATCTGGTGGGGAAATCCCTTCAAGAGAATAAGGTTATCTATGACTCCTGTTGAAGTCTCTGTAAGGGAAAATGCGATTCAATTAATTCTGGATTCCTTTACCTTGGCACCTTTGATTATTGTGCAAAGTAAAAGTTCTGAGATTGCTTTTTAGAAAATTGTAAGCACTGATTTTTTATTAAAATTTTTTCAGTGGAGGATCTAAAAAAATGACAACAACAGCTGGCAAACGCTTCTCTATTTGGAAAGGGGGTAACTAAAACATAGAGCAAATTATCCTAAGTCCCAATCTTGGCCTGAAAAAATGCTTTTTAAAAAGGTGTGCACTCATTCTTTTAGGAGCTGTATTATTATTTTCTTTTTGCAGGGCAGTTGGGGTTAAGTGACTTGCCCAAAGTCACACGGCTGGTAAATGTGTCAGGTGTCTGAGGTCAAATTTGAACTCAGGTCCTCCTGACTCCAGGACCAGTGCTCTACTCCCTGCACCACCCAGCCGCCTCAGCAACTGCATTATTGATGTTTAATGTTGTTGTGTCTGTTCATCTGTTAGTCTGATCAACCAGTGAGATGTTGTCTGTGTGAAGGTAAAAACGTTTTTCTTCTGTGAAAAGTCTTAGCAAGAAAGACTCTCCTCTCTGCCTTTTTAAAAAAAGAAAAAAACCAAACCCCAAAACATCAGTCACGTTAAAAAGACACGAAAAGACGCGGCTAAGAGAAAAGATCTTTGTTCTCTAGTCTGAGAAGGAAATTATGTAATGAAAAAAATTAAATGAAACAAAGACTTGTTCTATAGGATAGGGGAATAAGCAGTTTGGCTTTGTTCTCTTTGTTTAGGAAGGCCGGCTTCAGGAATGCAATAGCATGGTCTCTGTCTCCCTCTTGTGACCAGAGTGGGGATAGCACCATGCTTTCTGAAGTTTGGAGTTCTAAGTTCCATCATTGATCTTTAGTATTTGTTGTGTGAGGACATTCCTTTTATTCATTTAAGAAAGAAACAGGGTCTTCGGGTTTTGCCCTAATATCGCCCAATGTATTAGCTCATAACATGGGTTTCTATTAGCCACCCAAATACCTTAATTGGAAATTGTATCAGTAAAAGATCTTTTTAACTTCTCTATACTGAAAAGGTCCCTTACCTGACAAGGAGAGGTCAAATTCATCAAGGGAAAGCAGAGACTTCTCCTGAAGCTTCTGCTGATAATACCAGTGAGGAATCTCCGCATTTATTGCCTTAGCAGGGACTCTCCCCATGACTCCGTCAGTTCTGTGCCTCATTTGGAATTTTCTGTCTGTATCTTTTTGTGTTTCTGTGTTGGGATAGAGTAAGCTAACTCTTCTTGTGGCCGTGAAAAGGAAGCAGAGGCATAGGCCTAGAACGTGATAAGCCTTAAATAAAAACTGGCCATGAATTGAGTGTGTTTGTGGATGTTGTGTCTTTGTGGTTCCTGCAAACTGGAGAGTTTGTTTTAGGAGAACAGGTGACATGCAGATTGTTTCTCCTATTTTAGGGAGGGAGGTTTTTTCCCCACCCTAGTTTTAACATTCTCAGCCCAGTGAAAGTCAGCTTCAGTAAGATTATTAAGGATTTGATATTCTCTTCTCCTGAAAGGAGGGAAGTTTATTTTAATCATGAAGGCACTTGAGGGTGAGTGAAACTCAGTCCTTACTTTTAGGTAGCTTCAGTGAAAGGGTTAAAGACAAACTAAGGAGGTAATTGGAAGACCACTCGAAGTTTACTGAGGGTTTTAGGAACATATCCCTACAATGTGAGGTTTCTTGAGGTGAGTTGCATATCTTCTTCTCCACCTGTTGTTCCACTGAGAAGAGGAGAATCTGGAACAAGCTCCCAAATCTGGGCATAATTTGGCTAACAATGACCCCACAAAATCCCCCCAAAGGATACCTTCTTCTCCCTCTAGTGACCCAGGATAGGGGAATGTGATAACATATGGGACTTTGCCTGTTAGAAGGTCCAAGAACCACATAAATGTCGAAATGTTAGGGAAATGACCCAGGGAGAAAAGGAAAACCATGCCCTTTCCCAAGACTGGCTGGTAGAAGCCATTAATAAATATATGAATTTAGATCCTGACTCTACAGAAGGAGCACCAATCCTTAACATGTGTTTCATTAATCAGTCTGCCCCAGATATTAGGAGGAAACTGCTCCAAACATGTCAGGCCCAATTACTGGAGACAGCCTTTGGAGTCTTTAATAACAGAGACCTAGTTGCAGCAGAGGAAAGAGAACGCAGGGAAAGGCCTAGGAACAGAGAACATGCTCAATTTTTGGCTGTTGCAATGGCTAGCAAAGACCCTCAGAGGAAGCCTGGTGACGTGGGAAGTGGGAAAACCTGGTTTTGATGCTACAAGGAGGGTCACTGGTCCAAGGAGTGCCCCTCCAGGCCTCTCCCCCCCCAGAGGGAGCCCTAGGAATTGATGCCTGTGGGACTGTGCCCATGTGACCAGTAGATGCGTTGGAGGAAGGATTGTCTTCAAGGTTAGAAAAGTGGAAGAGCTGCCTCCTAGTACCCTGGTCAAACTTAGAATGATGGGGAAGCCTGGGGCTTGACAGTGCTCCCACTTACCCCTCTCATCAATCCCTGGGCAAAATTTGAGACTGAAGGTAAGGTTACCCACTTTATCATGGCTAGATTCTCTGTTTTAACCAGTTACTCTGTCTCTACCCTCCCCTCTCCCCGTCAGGTCAGGGACATCAAAGAGGAAACTAAGGGATGTCTCCGGACACACCCTATCCCCTGCCTACTTGAGGATCTTTTGTTTGAATACTCCTTCCTTATGCTCTCCTCTTATCCTGTCTCCTTGTTGCAAAGGGACCTGATGGTGAAATTGGGAAGCCAGTTTTCTCTAGTTAAGTCTCCCATCTTCCTTTTCTTTCTGTTCACTAGACCTCTCCATGTTTCTCTTAAAGTGTGGGATATAATTGAGCCAATTGTTTGTGACTGGGGAATTCCTGGTCAAGCTACTTCTATCACCCAGTAGTTGTTGGACAACTAAATCCTAAAGTGTTGGCCCATTGCCATCTACATCCAGTTAAGCCCAAGGCCTGGGAGGGACTGCAACCATTAACTGCTACTCAAAGCCCTGACTCACTTCCTCTAGAGTGGAGCCTCAATCAGGCTAAAGTTTTTGAGACTTTGAAAAGTAAATTAACCACCACTCCAGCATTAGCTCTACCCAATCTAGAAAATCCTTTCCCTCTGTATGTTGATGAAAGGAGAGGACAGGCTTCGGGAGTCCTAATCCAGGCCTTGGGACCTGACCCCATGCTGGTTGCCTATTTTTTTTTAAAACAATTAGACTCTGTGGTTGCTACTGCTTTCCATGTTCTACATGCCCATGGAGCAATTCGTAAAGGAAGGGGATATCTGACAGCAAGAAACTCCTCTATCAAATGTACTTTTTTTAGATGTACCTTGCCATAGTCATCTTTAATTCCTTCCAGGGAAATTGTCCTTTCTCTATACTCCATTTGTGTCTGGTCCTCATTTGCTTAACCTGCTTGCCAGGTTTGTCTCCTACAGGCTTCAAGCCATCAACTTCCAGATGACTTCTCAGGCTGTGTACCCCTTGAATGGGACCCAGAGAGGCAGGGACAGATCTTCCTGTCAGCAGGGAGCAGTTTCAGAAGCCAAGACCTTCGTCTTTTATCACAAAGGAATTAGAGTCCCATTTTTTGGGGGGGCAGAGGGAATGATGGCTTATAGGCTCTGGGAACTCCTTTGAATGTTCCCACTGGATCTGGTGTTCATCTGAGGCCATAAGCCTTCCATTATCAGTATGACTGAATCTCTGTTACCCTTACCCTAGCCTAGCTCTCCATTGTCTGTTACCTCCAGCTGTTTCCCACACTTGATTCCTTCAAAATGCCATTATTTTGGTTCCTGGAGTCTGACCTCAGTCCTATCAAGATCCTCCTTAGACTCCTCCTCAAGATCCTCCCTAGACTGGTCCTCCCAGACTACTAGACCACTCCTAGTTCCCTCCCACTATCTTTCTGTGTATAAGATCCATCTTGCCTCCATGAAGCCACTCAGATTCAAACTAGCTCATCTAACTTAGATTCTATCTGGCCCACTTATCAATATACAAGTGTCACTAATGCTCAGGCTCAAGAGTCTACCCATGGGGTGGCTAGGTGGCGCAGTGAATAGAGCACTGGCCCTGGAGTCAGGAGGACCTGAGTTCAAATCTGACCTTAGACACTTAACACTTACTAGCTGTGTGATCTTGGGCAAGTCACTTAACCCCAAGTTGTCTTGTCCTCCCTCCTCCAAAAAAAAAGCAAAAAAAAAAAGAGTCCACCCATTATGGCAAATATTTAATAAACTTTGCTTTACTTTGACTGAGAGAAAGCTTGAGTTGAATTCATTCATCAGGACCTGGCAGGCATGTGAGTATTTTGGGGTCCTAAACCTCAGCACGGCCATAGCACAGCCACAACTACATCCTTCCTGTAGATCTCCCAAGCCTCCTGCTGGTTCTACTATTTCAGGATTTTACCCTGGGGCAATATTCTCTGGGTTTTTTAAGGTCAAGGGTAAAGGGTGATGAGAACACCTAAGGTTTACTCTGCCATCTTGGCTTCTGGAAGTTCAGGTAGGTGGTTTTTAAACATCTAGACTGTGAGCTGATAGCCCCAGGAGTAGCTGCTGCCACTGCCACAGGCTTGTCTCATAGCCAGTGTCAGCAGTCCCCCATCCTGTGGTGAGATGTTTGGGAATCCCCACTGAGGTGCATGAGTCAATTCCCCCTGGTCTCACTCTGGTTCCACTATGGTCAGGTCTCTGCTGGTGCAGCCCATGTGCTCCACTCTGCACTCCCCCCATCAGGTGCAACAAATCCTACCTGTTGATTTTCTGTGTTTTCATGGACTAGAAATCTGCCACATTCTATCTTCTAATGAATTCTGCCACTCTAAAATTTGTTCAGATTCACTTTTTAGAGGTAACTAAAGGAATTCACGGTCAAGCTCCAGTGAGTCCCTGCTTTCACTCCACCATCTTGGCTCTGTCCCCCTCTACAAAACAGATCTTAATGCAATTTATTCCAATTACTTTAATTTTGCTTTGACAATAGCTAGGTCATGTGGTGAAAACTAGTTCCAATTCTATGAATTTAATCCTATTAATAATAGAGTTATATGAGAATTTATGTTTTCCCATACTCCTACAATCCTATGGCTATGCAGATATTCTTGTGGCAAGTGGGTAAAAGTATACTGTCTGCCCTGCCAAGTGAAAGGAAACTGGTCCAATTGTTTAGACTCTATTGGGGTAGAAGCAGGTGTAGTGGGTCAGGGATTCTGTTATTCCCAAGGTTCTGGGGTGTAGGGCTTGGTCCTGCCTCAATCTGGGTCTATGGAGAGATATTGGACAAGGTTGTGTTGCTGTATTGACCTGTCTGGCACATGCTGCCTCCTGTCTCTCCCTCAATTGCCTTTGCAAAGCAATTGTCACCACTGTCTAAAACAGTTAACAGATCTCTTCAAGCAATCAGAGTATACCTTGAAGGAAAATTAATCAGCAAAATAGTCATGGAAAGGGTTGCTGCAGCAACTACGTCTTCTCAACTCATCCCACTTGCATTTTCATGATGATTTTGACACTTTGCCTTTAGATTTTTTTCCAGAGAAAAAATGGTGGCCATTGATTACTTAATGGCCATCACCTATTAAAGGAGAGCTCTGTAGTGTCTCCCATGCGTGAATAAATGAAAAATAATTTTTAGCATTTACTGTGTGCAAAGAACTGTACTAAGCATTGTACTATATACCCCCATTGCCAATCCCCACTCCCACTTTCTGAACCCCACAAATTTATGCTCATGCAATAAATGTTATTCTCACAAAGCATTATCTGATTTGGTGGAATTGTCCTTCTTGTTTCAGAGAGAATAAAGGGAAATAGGCAGGAGAAGGACAGAGCCAGACTATTCCTATTTCTGGGACTTCCTTAAGAGTGCTATTCACCCTCATCTCCACCCTTCTTCTGTCTGATTCCCACCCCACCCCCACTCCACTGCAGATCCTAGCGTTATACTGACCATTCAGTAGGTGCTCCACAAATAGTATTTGTTCTAAAGTGAATTGACTTAAAATCTAATGAACAAGAAACTATCTAACTCTTATTTATTTGCTTGTCAACTCTGCAATTTCTCAAATTTTTGAGCCTGGAAATGGCATTCCAAATTCTCCCAATTCTTTCATGTGTACAATTGTTGTTATGATTTTTGTTCTTGTATGACTCTACTACACACTAAAAGTTTTTGCCCTGCGGGCCAAAGCAGGAGCTTTCCTTTGGACAGTATCAGTCAATCCAGAAGTCTCTGAGCAGATATCTTGTGCCAGACTGTTAGAGGAAACTTGATTGCCAGCAATATCTTAGTTCAGATTCAATACTAGGCTGAAACAAGGTACTGGGAAGTCACTGGACAGTTAACAGAAGCTGGTTTACTTTGAGCCTTGGGGACGGGGAGAGAGGAAATCATTTGTGATCTCTTCCCATCCCCTTTTTCCCATCATCTCTTCTATTTGGTGATATTTCAATTAATGATATGTTTATTTTTGTTCAACTTTCAACCAGCACCTGATGAAAGGGTGTACAATATACAACCTGTATGTTGTTGTTGAATAGAAAGAGGGAACTGTCCATCAGCCTGCAGATCTCCGTGATTTCCAGACTGAAATAACGGAGTTGTCTTAACTTGTACTTCTTTAATTAGGAGGACTTTGTCCTAAGGCTATTGAGAGCTTTGATTTCTTCCTTTGAAAACTTCCTGTTCATCTCCTTTGAACTCTGGGAGAATGGCTCTTGATGATTCCTGTTGGAATCAATTCCTTATGTATCTGGCGTGTGCAACATTCGTTGGAGAACTTTCCTACAAAATGTTTTCCCTCCCTTACCCGTTACGCTGCTCATTGAATTGCATTGGATTTGTTTGTGCAAAGACGTCTCCTTCATAGAGGTAGAATTGTCCTCTTTCTTTGGCTTTTGTTCTGACCTCTTCCCCTATCCATACACGTGAAAACAATTTCTTCTTTTCTCCTCTAATTTTTTTTTTCCTTTTGGAGGGCAATCGGGGTTAAGTGACTTGCCCAAAGTCACACGGCTAGTCAGTGTGTCAAGTGTCTGAGGCCGGATTTGAACTCAGGTCCTCCTGAATCCAGGGCTGGTGCTCTATTCACTGTGCCACCTAGCCGCCCCTCTCCTCTAATTTTCTAGTGATTTCCCTTTTATATTTAAATCCTGTGTCTGTTTGCAGAATAAATTGAAACATGGTGTGAGTTGTCTTGGAAGAGGGTGGCGGGTTCTTTTGTCCTGTGTGGCAGAGAGGTATCAGAGAGGAGGGGCTCCTGTCTGCTCTCTGGTCTGTGAATCATTGCCAGCTGCCCAAACTCTGCCTGAATTCCAGGACTCTGGGAACTCAAATGCTAGTGTTGGAAGGGTCCTGAGAACACTGAGTGCCTGAGTTGGAAGGCGCCAAAGAGCAAATGGTGCCGGGGGACAAAGCTTTCCTGGCCACCCTTGCAGCAGCAGTTACACTGTCATTCATTTCCACCCCCTGCCTCCAACAGGCCCCTGCGAAAGGTCAGAGAGTCAGCAACCTCCTTGCTCCCTAGTGACACTACCAGGCTCTCCCTCTACCGCCATCACTCAGGAACCTCTCCTAGTCTTTTGAGCATCACTCAATCCTCATTTACCACCCAATCAAGATTGTGGTGGCTGCTATCCATGGATGACCAAGCCACTCTCCTTTCCCCAGTGAGTTCCATGCCCATGCCTTACAGTCTCTCTCCTCCCTAACTCTTGTCCTCTTACTAGAGGACATCAGTGTACATTCTGACACTCCTGAATCTACTCACTTCCCTGAATTTGCCCAGTTACCATGACCTTCTCCTCCACCCACTTTACAGAGATGGTCACATCCTTCCTCCTCAAGTGTTTGACTTCCATGTTCATGAACTATAAAATCCCTTTATCTGATCACAATCTGTTGTAATTCCACTTCTCCCTTTGCCTTGCAGCCCCAAACCCTCCTCTTCACTCTCATCTGCACCTCTGCTCCCATGACTTCTGGATTCTTTCCCAGGCCATCACTCTTCCATTGCCTACACCCTCCTCCCTTCTCCATCTCGACCCCTAGATGAACCAACCTCTATCTTGACTCTCTTGCCCTTTCACCTATAGAAGAGCTTTTTGCCCCTTTTTGCCCCTTCTCACTTCATGCTGAATGAAGCTGGAGAAAATTATGAAACCAGAGTGACTGGGTCCACTACAAATTTCTATTACATCAATTTAACTGCAGAAAGGCAATTCTTTGTTATCTCCTTAATCAATTCAGTATCCTATTTACCACATTCCTTTTGCCAGACCTTATCTTCTCTCTTCCTCTCCTCACTCTATTGTTATCTCTCCTTCATTTCATTGAGAAAACTGAGCCTATTCACTTAGAGCTCTCCTCACAACTTTCACCTTTCCTATAGTTCAGACGCCTTCCTCCACTATCTCTTCCTCCCCTGTCTTTCAGGAAGAGATGATCCTTCAGAGCTAATTAAGATCACCCCCTTCACTCCCCACATTCTACCCCCAGTATTTCAAGTGTGCCAAGAGATGGGATGTGTGAAGTACAAATGGATTCCACCTAATCTTTGGGTCAGGGCTTCTGTGTGATTTTCAGTAATAAATAAAGTAAAAGTGCATTTTCCTAATAAAGCAGCAGGTATGTTTGTGTGCGAACCATGTGAATGCAATAGAGCTTAGCCCTCTGCCAATGTATAACTGACTGGCACTATTTGGTTTTCTCAATTAATCATTTTAATTGACTAGAGTTGATATATTTAATGAACATAAAGAGAAAGGGAAAAAGATAAGGGATTCAATACTCATTGGTCAAAAAGCTGTCAATGGTCCCAAGGAAGCTTTACCCTGGGAGTAGTGTCCAAATAACAGAGAGCAAGAGAAGGGTCTCCAACGTCCAGATTAAGGGAGCCAGAATAACTCTGTTGAATATCCTTTTTATAATGTCAGTAAAGGAAAAATTTAGCATTTAGAAAGATGACATTAGCCGGTCTGCCAGTCCACCAGTCTTAATCACTGGTTGCCATGGAGACTGATATATCTCCAAGGATACAATGCATCCTGAATTCCCTACATTCATTTTAGCTCCTTATCAAGCCTGTGTTATGATTCATAAACCAAGAGAAAGGGAGGATTTTTCTCTGGACTGCTAGGTGGGCATGACCATAATTCACCAGAGACTACAAAATATCAGGAAATATGCAGACATGCACACATACTCATGCTTCACACATACACATCCCTCATTGAGAGAGACAGGAAGAGAGACAGACAGAAAAGAGTCAGAAAGACAGAGACACAGAGACAAAGAGAATTTAATTACAGAACAGTATGTATAAGAAGAGATGTAAACCAACTGCTGTATAGGAAATGAACTTACCATCTGTCATCCCAGGCAAAGACTCACTGATCACTTCTGAGTCAGTCCCTAGCCCAAATGCATGACTGAACTATACATGTTGCCAAAATAGCTTCTGACCTTTAGGGCATGTTATTAAAGCAATATATTTATTGTCACCATTTTTCAGATAAAGGAACTGAGGCTCAGAGGACAGAAATCACTCCTGGTTCAGCATGTTCTGAACCTCCAGAGACCACACTTTGGGGATTTCATCCATTCAGTTTATGAATTCCTCTCCTAGGGCCCAGCTGTCCTAATTGGGAAGGAAGAACAAAGACACCTAGCCCACCCTATGGAGCCAGCCTAAGACCAGTCATCCACCCAAGCCATGCTCTGGTCTTGCCATCTGAATAGGACTGCTATGGGAAACATTTGTATACTTCATCACCACTTAAGTTCAACCTGTGTGACCTCATCTCCAATAATTAGGTTACCATGTCTTTCAGAGCCTCAGTCTTCTCAACTGTAAAATGGGCCGATGCTACTTGCATCACTACCTTCTAAGGTGGCTGTGAGGAAAGTGTTTGAAAACCTTAATGCCCTTTGAAAAGAGTTGATGTTTTCTCCCACTTTAAGGCTTGAAAATCATGTTCTCTGTGTAAAGGTGAGGGGGGATTTGAATACTAGATACCTTTAACAAGTCAATGGAACAGAGGTGTTACCCAGGTGTGAAGGAGGCCAGGACATCTCTGGCATGTCATCTCATGTGCCAGGAAGTCAGCCCAGATTGGTTGAGGGACTTGACTGTGCCCTGTGGGGTCAAAGAATTTTTACAAAGAATCCTTGTGAGTTTACAAAAGAGATTTTATAAGGCCTTTTCTTTGTACTTTTTCTCACACATTAATCCATGATCAGTTTTCCTTTTTAAAATATCTATGTACATACTTGATAGGTTTTAACATTATAATAGTAACTCCAGATGACTTATGTCATAATGTCATATTTTCCATAATTAATAGGCAAATAATTTTAGGTGACGCTTCCTCTTAAACATAGACATAACTGGAAGTTTATATGTTCTTAATTAGAGTACTTCAGAATATTATAGCACGTAGCCAGCAGGGCTGATAAAATGACCTAACAGCTTTCTGATCTAATTTTTCAAACCTTCTTTTTTTTTTTTAATTTTATTTTAGTTTGCATCATTCATTTCCACAAGATTTTGAGTTACATATTTTCTCCCCCTCTTTCCCCCACCCACCGCCCCAAAACAGCCATCCCAGTGTGTCCCCCCTCCCCCAGTCTGTT
>CM053582.1:610016-648814 GCA_028627135.1 Pseudochirops cupreus
GAGGCCTTCTGGCCCGACTGCTTATCTCCCCCTTTCACAATTCCCATTCACAGCTGCCGCTAATCCGCTCACCTGAAGCTTCTCAGCTCATCCGCTCCTCCTGTCCAGCCGCCCCCAGGGCACAGCCGCGGCTTCAGGCCAGGCTGGTTTCGGTACGCAGTGCTGATATGGTTCCTTGTAGCCGAGCTGACTTTAGTGGGAAGTATCTTTGTGTGCGTTTTGGAGTTCCAGGATTGGTTTAGAGTCCTATTTTATGGGTATTTTGGGGTGGCTATGTGAGAGCTGCGATGTGTTGCTGCTTCTACGCCGCCATCTTGGCTCCGCCCCCCGCAAAGGTTTATTTTAACACCAATATGGTGGGTAGAGCTCCTTAAGGAACTCATATTTCCCCAAAGAGATCATAAAAAATGGGAAAAGGACCCACATGTACAAAAATATTTATAGCAGCTCTTTTTGTGGTGACCAAGAACTGAAAATCAAGGAGATGCCCATCAATTGGGGAATGGTTAAACCAGTTGTGGTATATGAATGTAATGGAATACTCTTGTGCTGTAAGAAATTATGAACAGGAAGACTTCAGAGAAACCTGGAAAGACTTATATGAACTGATGCTGGGTGAGGGAGCAGAACCAGGAGAACACTGTAAACAGTAATTGCCACAGTGTGCGAGGACTGATTTTGATAGACATAACCCTTCTCGGCAATGCAAGGACCCAAAGGACACATGATGGAAAATGCCAGCCACATCCAGAGAAAGAACTATGGAGTCAGAATGCAAAATGAAGCAGACTATTTGCTTTTTCATTTTGTTCTATTTTGATTTTTTTTCTTTGTCATGGTTTTTCCCATTCATCATAATTCTTCTATGCAACATGACTAATGTGAAAATGTGTTTAATAGGAATGTATGTGTAGAGCCCATATCAGATTGCAAGCTGTCTTGTGGAGGGAGGGGGGAAGGAGAGGGAGAAAATTCAAAAGTTATGGAAGTGAATGTTGAAAATTAAAAATAAATAATTTAATTTTTTAAAAAAGGAACTTGTACTCTTTAAGGAACTTGCAACTTAAGAGGAATGATGCTAAAGCTTATACAGGAAAAGTAGTGGATTATCTGGCAGATATGCTAATTGGGTGAAAACTTACAACCTTGGTCACAGGCATCATTCACTACTGGAAACCAAGGGAAGGGGTTTCTCAGGGGTATACTTTTGGTCTGTTGCATCTGTAGCAAGATGGATTTGAGAGTTGATGACTATAGCTTGACCTCTGGATTGTATTCCATAACTTTGGGAATCAATACATGATAATTCTGTTGTTACAAGACAGCCTTATTTTTACAAGAGAATTTCTTCAAAGGTCAACATGTTCTTATGATGGGGAAAGAGTCTGTTTTACTGGGGCCCACTCGTGAGTAATGGCTAGGCATAGTGTACCTGGGCTGGGGGGCAAACTGTCAGGGATAGCGTTTTGAGGCTAGGGAGAAATGTGATCTTGGAACTGGGGTCCAAGCACCCCATCAGTACCACTGTGGTGCCATATATTAAATATAAGCAAACTTTATTCTTTTAAAGATAATAAATAAATAGGAATCAAAATTCTGATATTTTCTTCCCATAGCTATTAGCAGGCTGTGTCCCCCATTTGGGAGATCATTGTCCTAGTGAGATTTCCTCAACAGCATTCTTCTTAGAGAAAAAAGAGGATGACCAACAGAGGAATAAAGCCATGCCATAGAAAGGGGCAAGAGAGGTAGACAGACAGATATAGATAAATGCTAGATAGACAGAAAAATAGACAGACAGACAGACAGATAGACAGACAGACAGATAGATTAGATAGATAGATAGATAGAGAAAGAAACAGAGAGAGAAAAAAAGAAAGTGGAGAAAGTAAAGAAAGTGATGGGAGGGAGGGAGAGAGGGAGAGACAGAGAGACAGAGACAGAAAGGGAGAGGGAGAGGGAGAGAGAGAGAGGGAGAGGGAGAGAGACAGAGACAGAGAGAGGGAGGGAGAGAGAGGGAGAGAGAAAGAGAGACAGAGAGAGAGAGGCAGAGAGAGAGAGGGAGGGAGACAGAGAGACAGAGAGAGAGAGAGACAGAGAGACAGAGAGAGAGGGAGAGGGGGAGAGGGAGAGAGGGGGAGAGAGAGAAGGAGAGAGGGAGAGAGAGAGAGGGAAAGGGAAAGGGAGAGAACGCACACATTTAGTAAGACCTTACTCTGTGCTAGGCCCTGTGCTAAGGGCTGAGGATACAGATATAAGCAAGCAAAACAGTCCCTGTTCTCAAGGAGTTTGCATCCTAATGGGTAAAGGCCATACATAAAGGGGACCTTGACACGGGGCAGGAAGTAAGGGCACCCGCGTGAGAGAGCAAGGCAAAGTGGCTGGCAAGGAGGAGGAGACTGACTTCAGGAGCAGTGTGGTGCACCTGGCAAGGGGGCCTCTGGGCTTCAAGGGGGCTGAGCAGGAAGTGCAGTTGGCAGTGGTGCCCTCCTGCTGTTGCTGTGGATCACTTGGGTAGGGCAGGTCTAAGGTGAGTGAGGTGAGGGATCCTTGTCCCCCAAGGTGGTTTTTTTTCATTCTGTAGAAAGTTTTTACTCTAAAAAGGCGGTTGGGGTGGCTGTTGAGTTATGATTCTATGTTTCTCTGAATCCTTTGCTTCTTGAACATTTTCTGTGGTAATAAATTTGATCAATAAAAGTTGTCTTGTACCCACATCACAGAATTTGAGAGCTGGAAGAGACCCAGGGGCCTCCTGGTCCAGTCTAGACCCAAAAGGAGTCCCCATTCTGCCACACTCAATAACCCCACTCTGCTGGGGGATAGCTCTCATCGTTAGGAAGTTTCTCCTGACTTCAAACCTCAAGCTGGCCTTTTTGCAACCCCATCTAATGCTCCTGGTTCTTCCCTCTGGGGGTTAAACAGACCAAGTCTAGTCTCTCTTTCATAAGACGGGCTTTCAAATCCTTGGAATGATCTCATAGTCCTCCTGAGTCTTCTCTTCTCTGGGCAAAACAACCCCATTCTTTCCGTTGTTCCCCATGCGGCAGAGGCTCCAGGCCTTTTGCCATCCTACTGTTTTTCTCTGCTAAATATTTCTTGCCTCCTTTAACCTGTGGTGCCCAGACCTGAGCACAGTGTGCCAGATGAAGTCTGACCATGGCAGTCTCTGGAGAGTGCAGACTCTCAGCTACTTATTCATGGAAACACTACCCCTCTGAATGCAGCACCCCAGGAACACATTACCTCTCTGGGTTGCCACATCACACTGCTGACTCACAGGAAGTTGGCTGCCTACTTAAACCAGGGGCGTGTGGGAGCAAGCCACTGGCCAACTGTTAAATTTTCAAGAATTTTCCCAAGCTGGTCAGTGCACAGTTCAATTAGCTCCTACACTGGTTCTGTTGCCTGTTGCTTTACAAGAATTGGTATTAGGGTGGCTAGGTGGTGCAGTGAATAGAGCATTGGCTCTGGAGTCAGGAGGACCTGAGTTCAAATCTGGCCTCAGACACTTAACACTTACTAGCTGTGTGACCTTGGGTAAGTCACTTAACCCTAATCGCTCTTCCAAAAAACAAAAACAAAAAAAAAGAATTGGTGGCAACCATAGCACAGTGTGTTTTGGATCCATTAATGTTTTCTTGAAGTGATTGTGTCTTCAATAATGAATATTTGAAAGCAAACTGAATTGCATTTCGCTGGGATGGTGCTAATTCAATGCTGGGAAGAAAGCCTGGAGGAGCTACCAAGCTGTTGGAAAATTTTCCTAAAATCATCATTTGGCCATGTTTGAGTCACCAATTACAATGACCACTTAACGATTCAAAATCTGAAATAAAACAAGTTAATCAGTTTAAAATTTTTCTGGATTAAATTTGATTCTATTTCTCACCAACCCAATAAAATCAAACCTGGCTTGAAACTATAGCTAAAGAACTTGAACTGATGAAAATGGGTCTGTCTTGGGCCTGAGAGGGGCAGAGAGCTATTTAGGAACAGCAGCTGCTGGATGGTGCCCATACCTTGCAGTATGTGTGTGTTCTGTGCACTCCCCTGCTTACCTGTGTTTGGCACAGAGATGAGCTAATGTTAATTCCTGCTAGTCTTTGCTTTAATGGTTGACAGGCTTGAAGAATTTTCCCTACCTTTGACTGTGTTGTAGTGAGGATCACCTAATGTCCAGAAAGTGAAAAACTTAATTCAATGAATGTACCACAAGAGCTTTGGAAAATTCCAAGATTGGTACTAGAAGCATGAACCTCGAACTGAAGGTTCAATCATCAGATAAGTTTAGATATCCCATTTAATGAAAATCACCCATTTAATATTCTCCCTAGGAATATGTTCCTAGAAAATATAATTGAACATATGAACTTATGTCTTTTATAGGATAGAAACAATGAAACTATTTTATTTTTAATAATATTTTATTTTTCCCAATTACATGTCAAAACATTTAACATTTTTTTTAAGTTTTGAGTTCCAAATTCTATCCCTCCCTCCCTCTCTCTGTTCCCCTCTCCCTTAGACAGTAAGCAATCTGGTATAGGTTATATGTGTACAATCATGTAAAACATATTTCTGTATTAGTCATGTTGTGATAGAAAACTAGGAAGGAAGGAAGGAAGGAAGGAAACTAGCATGCTTCAGTCTATATTCAGACACCACCAGTTCTTTCTCTGGAGGTAGATACTATTTCCATCATGAGTCCTTTGGGATTGTCTTGGATCATTGTACTGCTGAGAAGAGCTAAGTTGATCATCACACAATATTGCTGTCATCATGTATAATATTCTCTTGGTTCTACTCACTTCACTTTGTTCATGTGAGTCTTTCCAGGTTTTTCTGAAATCATCCTGCTTGTCATTTCTTATAGCACATTAGAATTCCATCATAATCATATACCACAACTTGTTCAGTCATGGGCATCCCTTCAATTTCCAATTCTTAGCCACCACAAAAAGGGCTACTATTAATATTTTTGTACATCTAGGTCTTTTTCCTTTTTTTTTTTATCTCTTTGGCATACAGACTAGTAGTAGTATTGCTGGGTCAAAGGGCATGCACAGCTCTTCAGGCATCGTTCCAAATTGCTCTCCAGAATGGCTGGATCAGTTCACAACTCCTTAATGGTGCACTGGTGCCCCAGTTTTCCCATATCCCCTCCAACATTTATCATTTTCCATTTTTGTCATATTAGCCAATCTGATAGGTGAGAGATGGTACCTCAAAGTCATTTTAATTTGCATTTCTCTGACCAACAGTGATTTAGCACATTTTTTCATATGACTATAGATTACTTTGACTTCTTTGTCTGAAAATTGGCTATTTATATCCTTTGAAAATTTGCCAATTGGGGAATGGCTTGTATTCTTATAAACTTGACTTATAAATTTGACTCAGTCAATGAAAGCATTTTAAATTATTTTGATTTACTAGACCTACGAAGAACTCAATTCAGCATGGATGGCTGGTGGGAAAAAAATGTCATCAAGCATAATTTTAAAAGATGAAATTCATTTGAATGATTTTGGGGATTTTGAAAATAGCAACGTTGAATCAATGTTCCAATCCCCACAAAAGGCTAAAAGGATAGTTAGCATTATTGCAGTCAGTACAGCTGAAGCTGTAAAAGGTTTCAGTTTAACAAATATAATTTGTACAAGAGTGAGAAATAATTTAATTGTAGATCACATAGCAGATTTAATGACAATAAATGTAGTAGGTAGAGTTAGATTGGGATGCTACTCCATTTCTCCAATCATGATCCAATTTTAAGCACAGGTTGGCTAGGTTTACAAGTTCTACAAAAATTTTTAAAAAGTGGTTATGAGAGAATCGTTTGAAGATGTGGAATTTACAATAAAGAATGTCACACATTTTATTATTACAAATTGTGCGCTATATATCCTTTATCCATAAAATTTACCATAAATGTATGTACTTACAGTTTCATGGGGGACAGGGGGAGCAAGTTGTTAAAAGTTCATCAGAACACCACTGAGTAAAACCCCCAGTTATTTTTCCAACTGGAGCTTTTTCATGCCTTTACTTGTGAAGTAATTTCTTGTAATATTTACACTTATTCTTATGGATCTTCATTCGATTTCAGGCAGCCCGATGCTCTGAGAGCCTGGCAAGATCTTTTGGGATTCTGACTCTGTTATCAGGTGTGTTAGCCATCCCTCCCAGCTTGGGATCATCTAACAAATTGGATGAATATGCCACCTATGCTCATCTGACTTAAAACTATCAACCAAGGCACGGATAAAAATGTTAAGCACAGAGAGGGGTACTGCTTCCTGGGGCACTGCACTTAGAGAGCCTCCTACCACCGAAGCCACGGAGCATCCGTAAGCCCTCTCTCACTCGGAGTGGTTTTGTGTCCATCTATCTCATTGTTTCTTTGTCTAGACCCCGAAGCACATCTCGCCATGTTTTCCACCAGAATAGTATGAGATATTCTCTAGAATGCATCGGCAGCAATCCGGTTTAATAGTCCTGGCTGCGACTTGTTTTTGATGAAAGATATTCCCTAACCACCTCTTTAACATTCATAGTTCATCTTGAGCGCTCGTGTAGGCAGCAGGACGCCCTGGGCCTCCCGTGTCGGAGAGACTAGGCACGAGTTATGTTATTCGGCGCGTTGTTTGGGAGAGAACGAGGGCAAAGAGCCCCAAAGAAAGCAAGTGACTTGCGGGGGGCGGGGGGGCTCCCAGCGACCTTCAGAATCGGACCTCGGCTTTTGTGAGCCCCGAACCTTCGCGGGGGCTGAGGGGGAAGTGGAAGGCACCACCGAGCAGACTCAGAAAGCACTTTAAAGAGCTACGTTAAAGTCCCTTCTCGCCCTTCACGCTACTGGAGGTGGAGTTACTCGAGGGCAGAGACTATTCCTGGATCCCTTTTGGATCGCCAGCACGAAACACTGGGCTCGACACGTAATGCGTGCCCAGTGACTTTCGGGGGGCCCTTGGGTCTTTTCCAGGTGGCGCAGCCTGTGTACCTTGGGGAGCCAGGGAACGTTCACGCCAAGCCAAGGCTTCGCTAGGGCAGGCTCAGCGGACTGGCACCCCGGCCCTGCCCTTCTTTCTTCTGCGCTTGGGCGCCTTCCACTTCACAGCCCGGGGCTCTCCGAGCGCGCGGGGCCGGGCGCGGCGGGGCGCACGTGCAGAGGGCTGCGGTGTGCTGGCCTCCAGAGAACCCGCAGGACAACGAGGAGGAGGGAGGGCGGGAGGGAGGGATACAGCTCACACCCCGCACGTACCACTCCGGCAGCTGGGAGGCGTGACAAAGCCTGAAGGCGCTTCGGGAGGCCGGCCAATTACTGGGGCAGCGGCTTCCCTCCGCGTCTCCCCCATTGGGCAGCGGAGGCTCCCGGGGCGGAGCTTGGCTGCAGAGGGGGAGCGCTTTTGCCCGTTCCTGGGGACGTCTGCGTTCGCTGTTCGGAGGAGCGACAGCTCTGGCGCCGGGGCGGGGCCGGGGGCGGGGCCGTCCGGGACGCGTCCAGGCCACAGGAGTCGCTCATTGGCTGAGAGGCCGCAGGGGCGGGCCGGGGCTCTGGCGAGCTGGGGGGTGTGGCGGCCGCGGCTAGCGCGCGGCGCTCGGGCAGGGCTGACCGGCGCTGACCCTCTGTGCGGCTGGCCCGAGTACGCGGGCGCCATGGCCGCGGCTCCTTCGACTCTGTGGGGCCGATTCGGGGTGCGCGCGGCGCTTAGCACCCGCTGCGGCTCTGGGGGACCCGGCGCAGGAGGCGGGGGGCCCGGGGCTGGGGGCTCCGAGCCCCAGGGCCGCCGCCGCCACCTAAGCGCCGCCGAGCAGCCACAGCGGGCGGTCCCCCAGGCCCCCGGCGCCCGCTTGGACAACAAGAGCTTCCTCTGGGCGCGCTACAACGAGATGAAGCGCCTGGTGCAGGGTGAGCGCCTGGGGCGCTGCCCCCCACCCCCCGCTCTCCTCTTCTGTCCCTTCTCTCTCCTCTCTTTCCCCTCCCTCTCCCCCCCCCCGGCCAAGTGGAGTGGGGCTTGCGGGGGGAGGGGGCGGGAGTGACGTCCCCTTTGCCCAGGCCCAGCCCCCTGCTTCCAGCCGCGTACCCCGGGGGGCCTTACTTGGATCTCTCCTTGTTGCGGGTCAAGCCCCGTACAAAGAGAAAGAAATGGTCCTTGTTAATGAGGGAGCTGTGTGGCATCTTCCAAACCGTACCCCCACCCCCAAGGATTGGTCTGCGGGATCAGACTTGGAGCTGGAGGGGGACCTTAGAGCCCCTTCCAGGCCCAAAAGAGAACTCAGGGTCCCCGACTTCAATCCTTCGTACTGTTCCTGCCCTTTTCTTTATCAACTTTGATGCATCGTGGCTCTCTTTACCCAGCGCCTGGAAGCCCGTCTGCCCCTCTTCTTTTCCTCTAGTGTTCAAAAGTACTACTATATGTGTCAGGAAATGCTGGATGTGAAACTTACATCCAGTAGCACCCAGTGGGTGTGCACATGGTGCGGTGAACGGGTCTGGTTATGCTGTGAGTGTTGAATTGGAGGGGGGGCTGCAATATAGTGGGAGTGGGGGTGGAGAGGAAGGTGATCTTTCTCCGAGTGTCATTTCTTTAGTTGAGAGAACGAGAACCCCCGCTAACTATAGCTGTTCTTGTGGAGTAGGACACCAGGTTTGGATGTTTTGCAACCTCCTCTACCCTTTTTTTTTCCTCTGGGGGAAATGATGGTTTATAATCGTAGAATAAATTCTTCCGCTTTTAAATTTAGGGTCCACAGATAGCATTTGAAGGCTCCTCTAGGCTGTGGCTTCTGTCTGGTCTCACCACACAATCAGTGAGCATTTGTTGTGCACTTTTTAATCACATTGAAAAGTGAATCAAAGAGGACTCCTGAATGTGCTTCCTGAAGCCTTTCTCATCACCTCTCCTAGTACATATAATTGAAGTAGAAGGTAATTGAAGGAGAAGCTTCTGCAGCTTCTTTGAGGTCTGGATATTTGAGGTTCACTCGGCAGCCAGAGGGGTGTGAGAGACAGTAAGCTACTGGCTACCTTTACTGCTGGAGCAGGCATCTCTGGAAACCGCCTGGAAATGTGAAAGCTTATTTTTCCCCGGAAGGAGATGAATCCTTGAATCATCACAGCACTAAATGATTTTGCCTTTCCATTGGATCTCTCTTTACTTTTTATTTTTTTCCCTGAGAATTTAAGTTGTTTGCCTTTGGAAAAAGGAGTGGTAAAGTCCCATGGAAATTTTACCTGTGAGTCAGCTAAAACAGATAAAAGCAAATAACTTTTCTTTTAAGAGAATTTTCACTTGTAATTTACTAGTTGCTCATGGTACCTAATATATTCTGAAATTCATCCTCTTAGGATCCTGGATATTTGTGCAGGATTTAAACTGTAGACTGTACCAAGTTCCTGAACCCAGGCTTTTTAAGTTCTATTCTGGGTCTTTGTGGAGGCAGTGAAGAAAGGAGAAGACCTAATAATGTGGTTAGGTTGGAAGAAAATTACTGATAACCCTGAGCCTGTTTCTAAAACCATTCAAGTAGCAAGCCCCATCATAAGAATTACTCACATCACAGCAGTTCTCAACCTTCCTAATGCCGCGACCCTTTAATACAGTTCCTCATGTTGTGATGACCCCCAACCATAAAATTATTTTCATTGCTACTTCATAACTGTAATTTTGCTACTGTTATGAATCATAATGTAAATATCTGATATGCAGGATGTATTTTCATTGTTACAAATTGAACATAACCCACAGGCTGAGAACCGCTAGTCTAGCACTTCCCAAATCCTAAAGCACTCTTAACATCTAGCTCCTTTGACCCTCACAACCAATCCTATGAGAGAGAACACAAGGCTTCCTCCCTTTCTCAGGACTTAAATAATATCTGTGAGTTCAGCCTTGCCTTCTGATCCTTGTGTGACTCTTGAGTAGGAATCTACCCTTCCTGAGGGCCTTCATTTAGCTCTTTGGACATTGCATAGCTACCAAGGGAGAACATGGACTTGGCCATTGGTTCTACCTTGGTCTTGCTGCATGATGGACTTGAAGGCAGAAAGGCTTGGGTTCATATCCCACTTCTGTCACCTATGAAGTATATAGTCTTAAACAAGTAACTTAATCTGTCTCCAGAGCTCTAAATCTCAGTTTCCTCATCTGTAAAATGAAGATAATAACTAGAACCTACTACTGTTACAACAATCATTTATTAAGTGCCTACTAAGTGCCAGTCAGAGTACAAGGGTCTAGAGCCATTACATCAACAACGGAAAAACAGTACCTGACCTCAAGGAGCTTACATTCTGTTGTAGGAAAATAGCATAAACACAGAAAATTAAACACAAACTGTATGTAAAGTAGTTTCTGGGGAAGGTAAGGAAACCACTAGGTAACACAGTGGAATCAGGAAGACCTGAATCCAAATCCTGCTTCAGACACATACTAGCTGAGTGACCCTGGACAAGTCACTTTACCTGTCTTCCTCAATTTCCTCAACTGTAAAATGGAGTTCATAATAGCACCTCCTTGTCAGGGTGGTTGTGAGGATGAAATGAGATAATAATCATAAAGTATTTAGCATGGCGTCTGGCACATAGATTGCTACTTAATAAATACTTCCTTTCCCTTCCCTGTAGTCCTTCCCCCAGGATACTCTAAACTGGAGAGGTCAGGCTCCTTGTTGGAGGTGGCACTTGAGCTGTGCCTTGTAGGCAGCCAGGGATTCCATGAAGCAGAAGCAAAAGGGGAAAGCATTTCAAGCATAGGGACAGGGCAGAGCCAGGAGATAGAGTTTTATGGCTAGAATATCAAGAGAAGAGGAATGTGCTAAGTCTGGAAAGGTAGACAGTAATATGTTTGTGAAGGGCTAGAAGTTTGTGTTTGATCCTAGAAGCAGTAGGGAACCCCTGGAATTTCTTGTGCAGAGAAATAACATCACAAGTCATATGAGTGCTTTAGGAATATCATTTGGCTACCGGCGTGGAAGATGGAGTGTTTAAGGTAACAGCCTACATGCAGAAAGACTGATTGAACTGTTGCAGTAGTCCAAGTGATTGGTGCTGACAGCCTGAACCAAGACCGTGGCCACAGGAGAGAGAAGGGAACAGATATAAGATGTTGTGGAGGTCAAATTGACATGACAGAAACTGATTGAGAAGGAGGATGAGCAGTTGAGGATCCCTACATAGCTTTAAACCTGGGTGACTTGGGAAGAAGGAATGGGGGGGGGGAGGCAGGGTGAGGGAGAGGTAGTTCTCTTCAGGACATTGAATTTGAGCTACCTCAAAGACATCCACTGGAGATCTCTTTTAGGCAGCTGATGATTCAAGACCAGAGTTCAGGAAACTAGGGTTGGTTATTTCAATCTGGGAGTGATCTGTTAGAGATGATACATAGATGATCCAGAAGAGGTACTGACAGAGGAGATGTAGATAGAGATAAGAGAAGGCCCACGAGAGAACCTTGGAGATAGCCATGGTTGAGCCATTCCTGATAATAAAACAAAAACTGACAAGGAGTGACCACACAGGAAGGAAGAGAACAAGGGGAAAAGAAATGTCTGAGAGAAGGGAGGGGGTCTGCAGTGCCAGATGCTTCAGAAATCAGCCCACCTCATTAAGGCGCAAATGAAATACTGAATAGAAAGCACTCTGCCAATTGGCAAGTGCCCTGTGGAAATGTCGTTTGGCCTTGGTGACAACATCTACATAATTCTGGGTTGAGAACGCACTAAAACCTACTTGTTCCTTGATGTTGCCCTGTGGGTTTGCACTGTATTATCATACTCATTTGACATATGGGAAAACTGAAGCTCAGAAAGATTTTTAAGTTATCTGTCCAAGGGCTTGGCCTTGCCCTGTTTTCCCCAGTAAATCTCAGGGAAGTATTGAGTCTGGAGCCCAGGTCTCTACAGCTCCCTGACAATATTATCCCTCTGCTTCAGAGGTTCTTAACCTGGGGTCCATAAACTTGTTGTTTTTTTTAAAATATTTTTAATATTTAATATTTTAATATTGTAATTCCACTCATTTTAAACCATGCTTTCGAATGTGTCTTTAGTCACCAGACTGCCTGCCCAATGAAGGAGAGGCATGACATCCTAAAACTTAGGACTAAATTGATCTGTTCTATTTCCACCTGAGGTCATCTTTCTTTTGCCTCCATGTGCTTTGATGAGACGTGGGTGTAGGAGCCCCAAGTACAGAAGAAAATCAGAATGGCCATTAGCAGTTTTCTGGGCTGGAGGTGTCATGCTACCCAAGTCTGAGAACATTCCGGACCCTACTGGGAGGGCTTCAGAAACATATACTTGTAACAGGCCTCTTGTTCGACCAAGTTTGACCAAATGTTTTGGAAAGCAAATGGGCATGGGGGAGGGAAGGAGTTCGCTCTCTCAGGCATCTTGCTGAAGGCTGGTGGGGCAAACTGTTCATTGCTTTTCATTCAAGTAGAGAGAACCCTGCACCCTTACCCACAACTTTACTAATTGAGCAGTAAGATATTTTAGGAAAACTTAAAGCTTAGAATTGAAATCTTACTTCTGTTTCCTTTCTCTAAACATATATCCACTAACACATATTCCAAAAGTGGAGACAGGTCAAACAACAAGGAGCAATGTCTCTGGCTCAGTACAATAGGAAAAGTGTATTTGATTCTATAAATAACCAGAAAGACCCATTCTGAAAGAATCCATCGAGATTCATTTTCCTAGTCTCGGTTTGAAAGTGACTCACAACTCTTGTTTTTCAACAACTGTCCTTTTTTGATTGATGTGCACGGTGCTGCTGATTTTGGTACAGCCCAGTTTTTACATCTGTTTTAGCAAAAAGATTTTAAAACCCTTCTTAGCTCACTAGCTGTTTAAAAAAAACAGGCTGCAGTTGAATTTGGCCCATTTGCCAACCTCTAGTAAGGAATCCCTCGTGCCAGTGCAGAGCAATGGTCTGCTTCTGCCTTCAAGGCTCAGAGGAGTGAAAGGCCCAGCATGAGGCAGAGACATTCCTCGAACCCTTGCCTTTCTCATCTGCTGTGCTGACAGCTGACATATCTAATTTTGCTTATTAATATCATGACTTTTCATTAGCACTCTGGGGGAAGAGAAAGGCATGAGCCAAACAGATAATATTATAAGTCCCAGCACGATGAATCACGTTTACCAAGGATGTGGCTACAGAAAGATCTTGGTTTGGCAGCCGGAGGGTAATCACGTAGTTGGAATTGGATCATGCCATTTCTGCTACTATAAGGGCCTTTGGAGATAGTCTGTTCTATCACCCTCAATTCTACTAGGAAAGAAATTCAAGGCAAGAAGAGGATTTAAGTGACTTGAACCAAGATCACTTTGCTAGTTTTGCAAGTAGAGAGTCTTGAGAGTAAGCAGCCTGGCTTCAGATCGCCTCTTCCTAGTGTGTCTGTCCTGGACAGATAGACCTGTCCCATGCTGAGTAATCCCCACTCCATTGATGGCTCTACCTTTCAGCTGGGCTTTTGGGGTCCTTGGTTCCTGTTTCTGCCTCCCTTGTTTAGGACCCCCATATGTTTGGGTATCTGGGACCCAACTTAGTTTTGAAGTTCTGTTCATTGGTACTTAATTTCTTGAGGGTCCTAGTTAAAGGAGTTCCCCGTAATCCAATGGATTGGCTAGGAGGGATGAATATATCTCTCAAAAATAAGCATATAACATAGATGAGAGTAATTTAAGAGTCTACATACAATGCTGTCTGCAGCAGATTTCTAAGGTAGAATTCTTAAGGAGCAGAGTCCTCTCCTTCATTTGCCTTCATTGTAACCCTAAATGTGCAACTCTCACAATCACTTTGACTCCAACCCTGTTTTAGAGAGGAACAGTAGAGGAAGAAGGCCCACAGAGGAAAAGAATTGGGAATGCTCCCAGAAATTTCTCCTGCCTGAACTTTGGAGACCATTGGGTGGCTTGTGTCCTCTTGGCCTCCTTGGCTGAGAGGCTTCACTGCCCCCTGGCTCTGTACATCCTGCAGAAAACTCAGACTCCAGGCTTGCAGTTGGGGAAACCACATGGAATCACTTTATAGGCAGATCAGTTCTAAATGAATTCTTAATGAATTCCTTATGAAAGAACCTCAGTGTACACACGCCTCCGTCTTGAAGTTTCTCTCTGAATTCTGTGGCAAGAGTGGATGTAACTCAAATTTCTGATGAGAGGAGTAGCCATTCACCTACTAGTCTAGTTTGTACCAGGAAAAATAGGGCATTTGCGTATTCTGAGTTAAGCAGCTAACTGTGTGTCCTGAAAATATGTTAGGGAGGAATGTCAGATTGCATGTTTAATATTTAGGAACTGTGATTTTCTGTAGGCAAATCACTCACAAAACTGACTGGTGAATAGTTAACGTTTCTATCTTCACTATAAAGAAAGTGAAGACTAGACCTTGAACACTCTTAGAGGTGTTTGGTGATGGAAAAAGCCAGGGTTGGCTCTCTGTTGAGGATGATCATTTCTTTGGTTCCTGCTATCTCAGTGTTGGCTCTCCTGAAAGGCTGTGTTTGTATCACACTGCTGTGACTCTGAGGCTTAAAAGAAGAGGATGGGTAGAAGTTATTCATCATAGGAATGATGCAGTATGAGTCTCCATCCAGAAGAAACTGTATACTAGTGCAAAATACATTGTGTTTTAGGACTGCATGAATTTTAAGCAAAACATGAAAAGATTGGGTGAGCTCCCAGGACTAAACATTAGGAATCACCTGATAAGATATTGTGATAGAAATGCTGTGAGCTTTCAGAATGTGAGACAAATGCTTGGGAAGCAAGGTGTCCAGTGACAGTACTGTAGTTAATAAATTAGATGTTGGGCAACTTCCCCCAACTTCCTAGGTTTGGAGGGGTCTTGGCACTGAAAATTTAACTTTGTGCCTAGCATTGTGTTATAAACGCCCCCTCTTTTTCCATTCAACAAGAAGCAAAGCATGTGGGGTGCTACCTACTTGAGAAATATTGCACTATCCTGAAGTGTCAACTCTTAGAGCTACAAGGGGCCTTAGAAAGTTCAGCTCTCTCATTTTATAAAGGTGGAAGTGAAGGCCTGCAGAGCTTAGGACTGTGTGGTTAGAAATGCATATGATTTACTAATCCATTAATTACCTAGCAATTTGCTCTGCTAGCCCCTAGAAGGAAACCCCAGAGTATTTGTCACTCACTCTTGGCTGCCACTTTCTACCATGGCTCAGGATTGGGTATACCCTCTTGGTGGCATGAGCTTTTCCTAAATTCTCCTGTCTATTCCATATTTTGGCCTTTCAGATCTGCTCCCACCTGGTGTGTGTAACCTCCTGAACCCTTCTACCATCTATGCCAACAATGAGGTGTGCCTGGCTGACATTGAGATCTATGGTTTTGACTATGACTACACTCTGGCTCTGTACTCCAACTCCCTCCATTCCATGATTTACAATACTGCCAGAGACATCTTGGTGGAACAGTATAAGGTAAGAGAGGACTTTCCCCACCTGCTCAGTGACCTGGCCCTCACTGCCCACTTGGGAAGTGCAAAGCATGCATGTTGAATAAAGAATGTGTCATTGACTCTTTGGAGTTTCCTTGGCTCTTGAGGTACCATCCAGCCTGATGACAAAGTTTGGGTCGGCCAGTTGCCTAGTTTGTTTTGTTTTGAGGGTGACAAAGAAGGGAGGAGATTATATAAATCTCCCTGAATGCAGGTAAAGGGAACCTTTGAAGATTTGCTAACAGGGGGCAAGTGGGGTACTTATATGTTTATGGCACTGGAGAAGTAGAGGTAGGAGACCTGGATGCCAGTCCCAGCTTTGGCTTTGGTTTGCTTCACCCACAGCATATCACTTTGACCTCCCTGAGCTTCAGTTTCCTCATCTTCAAAATAGGGAGGGGTGTCTCTGTGTGTGCGTGTGTGTGCATGTGTGTGTGCATGTGTGTGTCTGTGCATGTGTGTGCCTGTGCGTGTGTGTGTCTGTGCGTGTGCGTGTGTGTGTGTGTGTACTTCTGACATCAACACTATTGCCTTCCAAAATAACTGCCTCTTAAGTCTAAGAAGAGATTTAATGATTGAATTGTGACTGATTTTGGTGCTTTTCGTTATGGCAACTTTCAAAGGACGAATGCTTTTCATTCTGGCTGTTTTCCCTACTGCCTCCTCAGCTCTACTTTCTAGAACACAGACAGTGACTCTAGAAAGCAAAAAGTATTAACACTCCTTAGTCGTGGCTGACATGCTGCTGAGGGCCCCATGTCTCTGAACTGAGACTAGATAGAGCTTGGCTTGCTGTGCCTTTTCTGGAGACAGCAATATAGGAGCAGTGCCTCCTCACACCTCCTCCACCTCCTTTCTTCTTGCAGATAATTGTTCCTTCTTTTCCCCTTGTAGTATCCAGAAGGGATCCGAAAATATGACTACCTACCAAACTTTGCCATCCGAGGATTGCACTATGACATTCCCAAGGTAAGGCCCACCCCTCTCGTTGCTTTGGTCAAGTGCCTTGGTGGGAGTTGGGGTGTATCACTTGCCAAAAAAGTGTCTGGGTGAGGTAGGATGACCTCTCAGAGAATTCTTTTGGTGGGTTTTCCATGCACTTATTGAGTTTCTTCCCACTGGGCTCATTCAGGGCTTACTGATGAAGATCGATGCCTTCCATTACATCCAGCTGGGTACCGTATACAGGTGAGTCTTTTAGGAATTGGGGTGGGGGGGGAGAAGTGGACACACAATAGTGGCTGCAGAATTTTGCTAAATGGCAAAAAAAGATCTAAATCCGTAGAGAAGTGAGACGATGAGAATATAGTTACTGTTTTGTGAGCGAGAGTGCTGTCTTAGAGACTTTGGGGTATTCGTGTAGGCTAGTGCTCATTCATTCGCTTCCCTTGCGTATAGGAGAGCCCAGAGTCCTGTAGACAGAGGAGCCAGATAAAACCGACAGAAATCCATGTCCCTTCACTGCCAATGTTGTTATTTTATTTTGTTTCTTAATTCTGGGAATGGGTGATGACTTTTGACCAGAAGATATGAATCTTCTCCCCAGTCTGGCTTGATTTCCTTATTTGTCAGACATGCCCACATTGGGATACCAAGGACAGGCTGAGGCTTGCAGAGCTGCATCTGGAAGGGACCCATTGCTCCAGAATGTTTTTTTCTCTCCACAATCATCCATTCTTTCAAATGGCCTCTCCACTGTGGCTTCTCCACTTACCTTTTCTCTCATGGTTTGTTTGTTCTTTTTAATCTTTCCTAGGGGCCTCAAGCCAGTCCCAGATGAAGAAGTGACTGAGTTGTATCAAGGCACGCATCACATTCCCCTACACCAGGTTAGCGGATTCTATGGCAAGGTGAGTAGACAGAGACTTCCGCCTCCTTCCTCTGGGGCTAAGTCTTAATAAGAACTGAAGGGAAAGGGTGGTAGTGGGGCATCGGGAAATTGGCTTTCATGATCTCTGACCTTTTGTAACTAAACAGTCTAGGGCTGGAGCTTACCCAAGGTGCAGTCCTTCCCACAAGCCTTTATATTAGGAGTTCTTGCTCACCTTTCCTCAGAGAAAAGTCAGAATTTGAAACCTGATTTCTTGATTCCAAGGCCAACACTCTCCATTATATCACAAATCTAGTTCTCATGCTTCATAAGCAAGCTTATTCCTCAAGGGAGCTCTTATTCTGCTTAGATTTTTCATCTCCCTGGACCTCTGTGTTAAACTATCTCAGAGTTTTAGACAGCCTATGCCTTGCTGGTGATGTTCATGGTGCTTAAAGGCAGGCAGACATGTCTGGAGACCTCTCTCCCCTGTGCAGACACCAGCAGGTATCTGCCACCCCAGCTGGCTCCCCACAGTGACCAGGTATGATGGAGAGAGAGAGGAATTTGATTTCCATCTCTGTTAGCTAAAGAAATCCTTGGGGAAGGGGGGGAGTTAGGTGTCTCTAGCGAAGGGAGTCTAGTACCTGTCTATCGTTGACTGAACCAGCAACCTCAAAAATGGGGACTTTGAATATTGGATGGGTTGGAACTTTTGGTAGTTTCTGGAGCTGTTGTCAGAACAGAAGCCTTGGGGGTCAGGGAGGTGAATGAGCAATTGTCAGTGAAGCCACCTGCCTTGTATCTCTTGTCATTGGTGAGGAACCCTAAGCCATGCCTCTGTCACTTTGCCAGGGCTACAGTGTGCCTTAACACCCATGCCTCCAAGCTTCTCACCCTCTTCTTCTTTCCTGGCTCTCTCAGGGACCGGCAGTGAAGCAATTCATGGACATCTTTTCCCTTCCTGAGATGACCCTCCTTGCAGTGGCCAACGACTTCTTCATTTCCAACGATATAGATTATGACCCCATCCACCTTTATAAGGATGTCACGGTACTGCTTCCTCCTACTCTCCCGTCTTTTTCCCTGGGGGGGGTTTCCAGCCTGAATTCCTCTGGAGCGAGCTTGTAGAGATTGGAGCTCCATGCCTTCCCTCTGAGCTGCCTGTTGGGTGCCCTGGATCCTCAGCCTTCAGTCATTTCCCTGTTCCCAATGGGATGAGGTTTCTTTTCCATCAGTAGCTGGTTTGTGCTGAGAGGCAGGAGCTCAGAGAGCTCTCTGTAGCACAGGGCTACCGAGGCAATGCCCTCCTGTAACACTGATTGAGCTCCTGCTCTGGAGTGCGCTGTGGCATGAGCCGACATCCTTCCCTTTGAAGACACCATGTCCTGTTGGAGGGACGATCTCGTTGCTTCCTTTACGTTATTTTCCTTTTGGTTACTGCCTAAGTTGTATAGTCTGCTTGCCAGTGCCGTGGCAGTCGGTGTACCAGACGTTCAAAAGATGGAATAATCCTCGGGCTGGAGTGTTCCCTGAAGGCTTCTGGAAGGAGCAGAACCTCAGAGGAAAGGTTAGGGATTTAAGTTAGGACAGTGCAAGTGGACGGACCAGCTTAAACAAAGGCACCATAACATATGTATGTAAGGCAGTGGTAAGGGCCAGGGAATCAAAGACAGCAGCTGGTCAGAGAATTTGGCTTGTGGAGGAGAGTAAAAAGAGCTAAATTTTAGACTTTATTCAGGGGTGGGCCGGAGAAGGGAGAGTCAGCAAAGGTGTCACCTGCTCAGTGTGGTTTTAGAAGGATTCCCCCAGGGCCCAAGATGCTGAGCAGACAGTGAAGGTCGTTAACTAGTCTAGCCTGAATGATGGTGATGGTGATCCTGGACTGAGAATGGGAAGGAAGGGAGAATGAGCAAATGCAATGACTGAGTGGGGTGAGGGGAGAGGAATGAAGGATTCCCACATTCCTGCAAGCACCAGCGAATGCTTATATTGGAGGCACTATGCCAAGCACTGGGTACAAAGATAAGTTGGGCCCAATCCCTGCTCTGGAAGGGCTCCCAGACTGTGGCACAACAGAATCGGGCTCAGATAATGGCCACTCAAGATAGACCACAGGAAACAGCAAAGAACTGTCTAATAGAGAGGAAGAAGAGAGGACTTTGGAGAAGGAAATCAAGGGAGGCTTCCTAGAGGAGGTGGCATTGAGGTGGTGGGCTGGGCCTTGGAAGACATGCACACTGGGCATTAGCCCATCCAAAGAATGGATGTAGAAAACCAAAGAGTATGTTTCAAGAGTTGAGAACTTGGCAGGGTCCTAGAGCAGAACAAGGTAAGCCTTGTAACTGTGCCTCAGGCTCCATTTGTAGAGGCTTTGGATTCTAGGCTAAGGAGTTTGGGGTCTTTAAACTCTCTGAACTTTCAAGTTTCAAGTCCAGTCTGGCCTTGGCATTAGGACTAGATTTCTAAGGTTGCTTACAGATCTTGAGTCTTTTCTTTTTTTTTTACTTTATTGCTTAGGCAGTAGTGAACCCTTACAGGTTTTTGAAGAGGGGAAGTGTTCATTTGGGAGAAGGCGTATATAGGGTATAAAGGAGGAAATAGGCTGGAGGCATCAAAGGAGACTCTTCAGTCATCCAGCTGAGAGGAGAGTTGAGGACCCAGACTAAGATGCTCGAAGTACGGCTGGGGAGATGGAACAAGTTCATGGGAATGTTGCCGCAGGGCTCCACTACCTCAAAGAAGTCTCAGAGGGAAAGGACCCGGGCCTCCTGCAGTTAGTGGAGCTGCAGCCTCTACTGGCTATTCCCTCCTCCACATAGCCTTTCTTAGAAGAAGAGAAATTGTTTCCAGAAGGAGAGAGGCTACCAGAGGAGAAGTTCTTGGTATCTTTGGTAGAGCCCCAGACCCTATTTTGTGGTGTGACCCACGAAAAGGATGAGTGGGATGGTATTTGGGGGAGTCAGCCTCCCTAATCTGTGCCTGTGTGACTGAGAATGGAAGGTTCTGTCCTGCCCTCCCTTATGTCCTTTCTTAGGGGGAGGCAAGGCAATTGTGCAGAACAACATTCAGCATTGTAAAACACAGACTAATTTCTTAGAGACAAAATCTCTTCCCCTGGAGTGGTAGCTGGGGGCTAGATGAGTTTGCATTTTTTTGTATCTTTCTTAACTTGAACTTGGGAAAGAACAAGCTGTTCTATTAAAGGAAAGCAGGGACCCTGAGCAGAGGCTGTTTCCTCTTATCTTTTAGAACCAGCTGCCAAGGAAGCTCTGAACCTTTGAAGGCCATAGAAGCGTTACTGCCTAATGAGATCAGTGTGGAGGTTAAGAGAGAGATTAGAGAAGAGAGGCCTTTTCTAGAGTTCTCCACACTTGTACCCCTCTGAAATCACCACAGCTCCTCCCCTCAATGAGGCAAGCTCTTGGTAACTTCCCAGGAAGAAAGTCAACCTTTCCATTTGGTTTTCTTGCTCACACTAATGGGCTTGGGTTTTTTAGTGAACTGGACAGAGACAGGGAGCTACCACTTGGGTATGCTTGGGTTGTTGGCAGGCTTGGAACCTTCCCACAAAGTTGTCATTGGAAGTTAACATTGAGGACACTATTCAAACACAGAATGATCTGTTGCCATCAAGGGGAATTCAGCCTCCAGGAGCCTGATCACTGTGACATCCACAGTTTGAGCAGGAATTTTTAAAAGGCAAATGGTGTATAGATGGTGCCTAGCATTTTTTAAATAAAGACATTCCAGTGGACTGAGACACCTTGGCCCTAGAGCCACTCACCTGATGAGGAGAGCTCATGGAGTATCTGAAGGGATCCCAGAAAGATGGGCCCAGGACTCTGAGAGAGCTGACAAGAGAAGGGCTTTGGAGAGCCCAGCAACATGCTGAACTGGGTTTTTCTGCAGGGGCCTTAGGAGAGGAGGAGTGGCATTGGGACCCCCCACTGTGAAAAATTCGGTTCTTGTTCCTCACTTCTACCTCCCACAAAGTGACCTTCCCAGAGGCTACCACTTCAACTGATGCATGTGCTAGATGCTAAGCATGCAAAAACCTCAAGATGTCCCCAATGCCTTCCCTCCTCATCCGGGCACCCACTACTGTGGAGGAGAGCAGTAAAGAGGCCCAGCAGGCTTGTCAGGCTTCACACTTTGGTGATCAAAGCAAGTCCAGAGGCTAGGGGTTGGACCTGGTCTCCCATCTTAGGAAGGTAACTAGAATGAATGGTAAGAGGGCTGGAGGCGTCCAAGGGTTCCATCAGAGTTCTGAGCGAGGACAGAGAAGACTTGCGGTGCCAAACTAGGAGCAGCAAGTGGGGGAAGGGACCAAGGGGCCAAGAACATCAGAAGGAAGGGGATTTTCCCTTTGTCAGAGGTTTCCAAGCAGAGGCTCTCACTTCATTGGGACATTCTTGTTCAGATATGAAATCAGGCTGGACTAGATGACCTGAAGTCCCTTCCTAGAGGGGTAGGTTGGGACATCAGAAGGGCAAGTAGCTGAAGTGTATGGCCTTTAGTCTCAATTTCTTTTCTTCCTCTCTCTTTCTCACTCTCGCTTTTGCTCTTCTCTCTCTTTTCTGTCTCCCCCATCTCTCTTTTCTCTCTCCTTCTTCTCCTCCCTTATCCCTCTTTCTCTCTAATCTCTCTCTTCACCCCCTTACTTTCTCTCTCTCTCCCCCTCTCCCCCTACCCCTTCTCCCTCCATATATTTGTCTGTCTCCCCTCTCTCTGCTTTCCTCCTCCTCCTCCTCCTCTTCCTCTTCTTCTTTTTCTTCTTTCTCTCCCCTCCTCTCCTTCCTCTCCTCTCTCCCCACTTCTCCCTTCTCTCTTTTCTCTTTCTGCCCTCTCCTCTTCCCTTCTTTTTCTCTCTCTCTCCCCCTTCCCCTCCCTCCACATGTCTGTTTCTTCTCCTTTCCCCTCTCTTCTTCTTATTTTCTCTTTTTCTCTCTCTCCATCCCCCTCTCTCATTCTCTCCCTTCCTCCTTCCTCTCCTCTCCCCACCTTCTCTCTTCTCTCCCTCACTCCTCTCTCCACACCCATACCCTTTCCTTGTCCCTGTGTCCAGTACTTTTCCACTGGTATTTCTTACTGCCAGGAACATATTTGACACTCTCTGAAATTCTGGGTTTATGTGTGTTGGCATCAGGTACCCTGATTACTTTTTGAAGCTACATCAACTCTCTGTTAAAGGCTGCTGTTTTCTGCCTGAGAAAGAGCTAGGGCAGGGAGCGGGTGGGATGCTGTCTTCTCCCTCCCTTGTGCTCTTGTGGCCAGGCTTGGTACTCACTCCCTGCTGCTCCTGCCTTCTCTTTCAGGCTGCAGAGCAGCCTATCTAATTCTGTGCTAAATGTGGGCCCCAAGGTATGGTGGCTGCTGGCCCTGCACCAAAAAGTATGGGCTTTTCTGCAGTAAGTCTAGGCTGAATCAAAAGCCCCAAACGTTGGGTCCCAAGAATATTTTGAACAAGCACAAGCCAGAGCCATGTTGGTTCATTGGACCATTTACATTCCAGGCTGGAAGGGACCTTAGAGGTCATCTAGTTTAAAGCCTTCCTTTTCCAGACAAGGAAACTGAGATGCACAGAAGTTAGAGACATTTGGGCAGTAGTATAACTGGAATTCAAACTGTCTTGAGTCTTCTGACTTCCTGTCTTGCCATTTGAGACCTGAAGGTTCTCCAGGTGTGGTCTAGGGACTCCCAAGAGGTCTGTAACATCAAAACTCTTTTCATTCTAATGGAAAGGTGTTTCATTTCTAATATGGTAAATATCCATAGATAGGAACCATTCAAACCAAAGCTCTTTGGGGCTTCCTCAAGTCATTTTCTGGAGTATAATTTGAAAACTGCTGCAGGATGTCGCAAGAGTCCCCAGTCCCCCAGCCACAGTCCGTAGTTGGAAGCCACACAAGGGCCCAAGGAATTTAATCCCTGAAGTGTTATTTGTCAGACTCCTTCATTCTCTTTTCTAACCCTCCTACTCCCTCCTCGGAGCCCCTGGTGACCCCAGGTCAGTTGTTCTGCTGCTTTGGGTACATTTTTTTTGTCTGCTCTGCTTACTAGAGGGGTGAGAGCCTTTTGTTTTTCTCAAATAATTGCTTTTCTTCACTTTTGTGGGAGCCTCTTTTGCCTACACCAATGCTTTCTGGAAATATGTCATTGGAAACCTTGAAGGCTGGTTTTTGACCCCCCGAAATGTGGAGTGTGCTGCTCCTTTTTCCCCAGATGATTTCTGGCACATCTCTCCCTGGAGGGTATGAACTGAGAACCTCTCAGTTTCAGCTCCTAAAAGGTTGGGCAAAGTCCTAAGTCTGTCCCTGATTCGCAGTTTGTTGTCCAGCCCTCCAGCAGATCCTTCCCTTTGGGAGTCCTTTAGGGGAAGCAGCCAACGGAGCTCCCAAAGCCCATCTTGAGCTCGAGTTTCTGCCATAGAATAGTTTGCACTCTGGAGAATTGTTTCTAAGTGAATTGCCTTCTTCCTTGCACTTTACGAGTTAGGAATAAGGAGGGGGTAGTCCATGAACAGGCCATCAAATTTACCATCAGAAATGTAGCTGGAGAGGAACTTTCCTTCAAGGCTCATTGTGGCATTATGGATTCCGAGCTGGATGGAAGCTTCCCTCCGACACCTCTTGGCCTTGTGGGCCACTCCCTAAGGCAGTGCAGCTGCTCCTTATGATGGCATGGTTTTGCAAAAATGCACCCTCAACTTTTCTAAAGCTGCATGTTTCTTCCTTTTGTTGTCTTAGGATGCCATCAGGGATGTCCACATTAAAGGTCTCATGTACAAATGGATCCTCCAGGATTTGGGTGAGTTTGTAGATGCCCCAGACCATGGGCAGGCTCTATGTAGGAACTCCTGAAATTGAAACTAAGAGTGAGGGAGTGCATACCTGTGTGCACGTGTGTGTGTGTGTGTGTGTGTGTGTGTGTGTGTGTGTGTGTGTGTGTTAGAGCAAGAGAAGGGTATGTGTGTGTGTTAGAGAGAGCAAGAGAGGGGTGTGTGTATGTTAGAGCAAGAGAAGGGGGTGTGTGTGTGTGTGTGTGTGTGTGTGTGTGTGTGTGTTAGAGAGAGCAAGAGAAGGGTATGTGTGTGTGTTAGAGCAAGAGAGGGATGTGTGTGTGTGTTAAAGCAAGAGAAGGGTGTGTGTGTGTGTGTGTGTGTGTGTGTGTGTGTGTGTGTGTGTGTATGTAAAGAGCAAGAGAGAGAGAACTGGACCACATTTCCTTGGTCGTGTGGTACACACTGGAACTTACCTAAAAATGCCAATCCCGTTGGTTTTGAGCAGACTCTCATATGTGCATGCACATACATATTCTCTCTCTTCTTTCCTGTGGTGGAAATGATTAAGAGCTTTTTCTCTTTTTAATTGCCTTCTTCAGTCCTGATCTTAGAGGTTTGGAGGTCTTAAGCAATCCTCCCCTGCTCCAGAAATTCTGCACTCATCTAAGGGCAGAGAGCTCACATGAGATCTTGGTGAGGGAATAGTTTTGTCTCCCAGCTGCAGAAAGGCTCTGGGGCTTTGCAGGTTTGATGTGAGGGCTATCTGGGGCTTCCCAGCTTGTGGTTTGATTAGGATCAGGGCTCCAGATTATGCCTGACTGGCGGTGCAGAGTCCCCTGCCTGGGCCCTTCTGACCTCCCTGCACTTGTGTTTGTAGAAAAGTATATCCTTCGGGGTGAAGAGACCTATGCTGTCCTGCGCCGCCTGGTGGACAATGGCAAGAAGCTGTTTCTCATCACCAACAGCCCCTTCAGCTTTGTGTGAGTATCCCCAGAGGAGCGGGGTGAGGGTGGGGAGGGCATCCAGAGAAAGCTCTTACTCTTCTGCCGCTTCCTGCCACCATATCTGGGCACATGTTGCAGTGGGTATTGCAGAGGCTGGAGCAAGCCAGTGGGTGTTGGGGAGGTGAGGGATACATGAAATATCCTGTGGGTGTCCAAGATATCTCTGTTCCTGCAGAGAGGCCACAACCCTGTATCCTCTCCTCTGTCTCTCCAGTGACAAAGGCATGAAGTACATGGTGGGCAAGGAGTGGAGGGATTTCTTCGATATAGTCATTGTGCAAGCAGATAAGCCACATTTCTTTAATGATGGTATCAAGTAAGTGTGTGGGTCTGGACAGGGTGGCCTCATTTGATCCTGTGCGCTGGATGTCATAGTGGGAGGGAGGGACGGCAGCACAAAATCCTACCCCTGGCCCAGCGGGAAGGACCAGCCTTCTCTGGAGCCTTTCCTTCTTCAGCCATAATTCACATTTAGATAACCCCTCTGTGGTTTCCTAAACCACTTTTCTCACAAGCACCCTCTTTGGTTGACCAGTTTTATGGAGGAGGGCAGCGAGACCCAAGGCCCTTGCTAGTAAATGTGGAAACTGAGACTGGAACTCAGATATCTTGCCTCACAGCTCAGTATTCTTTCTGCTACACAATACTACTCATCAGATTGGACTTCCAAGAAGAATCCCTTTCATTTTGTCAGAGAATCAGTTTTTGTCTCCTCTTTCCTGGAACCAGGCTTCCATGTCCCTTCCAGACCATGTCCAAACCATGCCTCTCACTATATTGTATCTCCCCGTCAGAAGGGAAGATCACAGGGCCTGCCTCCCTTGCTTGGCTTTGTTGGCATCCTAAGCACTTAGCACATCATCTGGCTATTATAAGTGCTTATAATAAATGCTTTTGCTTTTATTCATTCATTCTGACTGCAGAAGTGAAACAATATCTTGAGTTGCTGTTTTATTCCCTTAATATTGGAGGTTGGTCTGGACTGGTCTAGCTCAGAATAGTGAACCCGGTCCTGGCTGAGCCCCAGTCCCACGGGCCCCCCAGAGAAGCTTCTAACAGCTCCACATTCTTCCTTATGCCAGGAGTTCATGTTACTACTTTGCAAAACCAGGGCCACAGAGTGGGGTGGGCACCATATTGTTGTAAAGTTGGGCTAGACCCACTCTGGCTTTGAAAATTAAGCTTTCAGCTTGGAGTTCTTATTTTTGTTGGAAACCCAGTTGGCTGAAGGTGTCCTTAAAGGAATAGAGTCTATTCAGAAGCTTTCTGGCCTTCATTTTGTTTTCTGGAAGACCTAGCCTTAGCTTGAATGTGCCAAGTCCACTTTCCCTTAGTTTTTCAAGGAAGAGCAATGGTGAGCAATGGAGGGGGTTTAGATCCAGCCGTTGAGAAATAAAGCAGAGACCAGGATCTGCTCAGAGGCAAATGCTCTGAGAACACTGGGCAGTAAGAGTTGGCACTTGGTGGCCCTGGGGGAGCCCTCAGGGATGGTTAGGGACAGTCTCAGCTGCTCCTGGCTGGGCTGAATGAATCCTTTGGCTAAAGCACTGACTGTAGTGGAGGGACCACTCATCTCTTTGATCTGAACCCCGGGGGGGCCCTTCGTTTGGACTTTTGGCCCTTCCTCCCACTGATTTGACTACCTCCTACTACTGTATTCTCTGGGCTAAGGACAAACAAAAGCATCATAAGCCTGGATAAGCAAGGCTTCCCTGGCTTCTTCTGTTCCTGTTTGTTCCTAGAATAAAGGAAGTCCCTTCTCTGCTTGTAAGTGTTGGGGAAAAGGAGGAAAGGTAGCCTCTTGCCATCAGCCGCCACAGCAATTCAGGGCTGCTTTCTGGGGGAGGGGCAACACTGGGCAGATTGCCAGACTCCAGAATTTCCTTTGTGGCCTCAGGCTTGCTGCCTGCTGCTTTTCTCTGCCTCTCTCTCATATTGTCCCAATAGCACTTGACATCCCCTTTACCCCCAGTTTTTGTAGCCTGAAGATAGGACTGGGAGTACTGCCCCGGAGTAAAGGTGCCAAATGAAGGAGGGGTGTACTGAGACAGGCGTTAGCTTCACAGCTCACTGACATTCACCAACATGACCTCTTAAAATTTCCTCTTCGTAAAAGCATTCCATTTCTTTGTTTTCCCTTTGGAGGGGAGAAGGCAGGGCAGTTGGGGTTAAGTGACTTGCCCAAGGTCATAACAGCTAGTAAGTGTCAAGTGTGTGAGACCAGATTTGAACTTGGGTCCTCCTGACTTCAATCCCCATGCTCTATTCACTGAACCACCTACCCGCCCCCAACATTCCATTTCTGTTGAAGGGCCTTTAGTTTTTTTTGGGGGGGAGCGATACTCTTCCCCAGTTTTACAGGCCAGGTTATCCCAACCATGTTCATAAACTCTATAAATGCTGCATGGGCCATGGGTTTATCTAAGGAGGTAAACAAGATAGGAGCAGGTGAATGAATGCAAGTGTCTGGCAGAACTGAAGCCAGAGGCCCAAATCCCCCCACCCCCCACCCCAGAGAAGCATCCCTTCAGCAAGCATTTCTGAAAGGAGTGTGCATTCTCTTTGAGAGGGGAATAAGAGGCTGGACAGCCCCCAACCCAGCAACCTGAGCTCTGGAGCCATATATAGCCTTCTCCTGCTAAAGATTAGACATCTAATGTGGGAGAATTCCCCCATCCCTGGAGGAGAGAGAAGACACCAGGTGCCTAAGCAGCTGTTCTTTCTTTCTGGCAGACCTTTCCGACGATTGGATGAGAACGGAGACCTTCAGTGGGATAAGATCGTCAAGCTAGAGAAGGGCCAGGTATACAAGCAGGTGAGGCCTCTGCCCATTGTCCCAAGGGCCTGGATTGGCCCCCCTGCTTCTCTCCACTCGCTCTTTCCAGGACCATGTCCTAAACCTCTATTTCTCAAGCACCACAGCATCCCTTCCAGCTGGAGTCAGGGGGTTGGGTTCTGACACCAGCTGCTTCAGGTTCCTTCCTGGCCAGATCTTAACTTGGGACGACAGTCACTGAACCTTATTTCTTTGAGGGAGTGTGAGGCTACCGTGCTGATATTTTGGGGGGTGTGGCTTCAGGAGCTACTCAGAGGAAAGATTCAGGTTGGGGCTTGGGAAACAAAGAATCAAAACAAGCTCCAGGGTGCAGGACATTGGCCCCTAGTTTCAGCTGGAGGAGGACTTCAAACTTCAGACCTTTTCCTATTACCCCTGACAGCAGTTTTTAACATCAGGGCTCCTCAGTGTGGCAGATGCAGAGACTGTCAGTGACAACACAGCATGGGAAGGAATTGTAGGACTCAGTTGGCTCTTTTGGCCTGAAGGGGGGAGGACCCCCCACCTCCCCACTTCTCAAACCATAGCTCCTTCAGGCTCCACTCAACCTTCGCCCTTCATAACTCAAAGGTACCCCAACAGAAGAGGTGTCCACTCACCTCAGGCCACATGTTCAGGAAGAACAGTTGGGGCTTTAGGCTCCTCAGTTTGAAATAGAGGCAGCCTTCTAATGGTTGCATTTCTAAGATCTGAGGTCTCAGTCTGGGGCAGGGTCCCCAGACCAAGAGGAGGAAATCTTTTCCTTTTCCTCCATCTGAGTTAGCCACAATGAAAGCCCCGACTGGTCTTCCAGGCCCCAGGGACACCTCTGGCATCTCCTTTTTTTGGGAGCCTGCTTGGGACAGAGAGCTACATTACTCCCATCACCACCAGTCCTAACTTGTTTCCAGAAGAAAGCAGCTTAAAAGGGGAGGAACTGGAAAGATTCCCTCGTTCAGAGGCATTCCTTCCATCATCACCAGTAATAGTAAGATATGAGATTGGTACCTCTATGAATCAGAGAAGGGAAATAGAGTCAGAATGCTAGCCAACATTTATCTAGGGCTCTGAGGTTTACAAAGCACTGTGCTTGGTACCTCATGGATTCCCCACAACAGTCCTGGGAGGTGGGTGCCGTTATCCCATTTTTCAGATGAGAAAACTGAAGCAAACAGAGGAGACATGGCCTGCCCAGGATCACACAGCTAGGAAGTTCCTGAGGCCAGATTACTCAGTGGAAGGATCTGGAAAGGGATGGCTAGAAAATTCAAACTCAGGTTGAAATTGAAATGGAATTGATCTTAGGGCTGCCTTCTGAGCAGCATCCCTTCCTAAGGCCATGTTCTGTAGTGGGGCGGGGAGGGATTTTGGAGTGGGCGTCTCTGATGGTGCCAGCGACTTTGGTTGTGATGGTCATGACTGTGCTCCTGTGATTTAGAGGAGGAGTAGGCTGCCCCAATTTGGGGGCAGAGCAGCAGGTGCACTGGGCTTATGCTGGCAGGACAGCAAGGTTAAATGTCAGTGCATTTCAGGGAGGAATAGTGTTGCCAATGAAGCATATGTGTTCTTCTATAATTGCTTCCCCTTCCAACTTTTAAATCCCTCTAAACCTGGGTCTCTTGCTCCATCCCTAGGGAAACCTGTTTGATTTCCTGCGGCTGACTGGTTGGCGAGGATCCAAAGTCTTCTACTTTGGCGACCATCTCTACAGTGATCTCGCAGTGAGTCTTTTTAGGGAGCCAAAAGAGGGAGAGGGGGGCTTCACACTAGGGGATGCATGGACAGCAATGGTGGATCGCCTCTCAGGGCCTATGGGAAAATCACTAGGCAGATTCATCGAGCACAAAGGGGCACAGGGAGATAGGCCATGGCTGTCCCCTTCACCTCCCTGTTCTTTTACCTGCCTCCTTGCTGCCTTCTCCAAGGACCTAATGCTTCGTCATGGCTGGCGTACTGGGGCCATCGTTCCGGAGCTGGAGACTGAGACCAAGATCGTCAACACAGAACAATATTCCCAGTCACTGACATGGCTACAGGCCCTCACAGGCCTACTGGAACGTATGCAGGTCAGTGATCTCCCTCTGGCTGGTTCCTTTGACCAAGAGACATAGCTTAAAGCTAGGGCAAGAAATTGAAATGTTTCCAGGTTAAGTACTAGAAGCCAGAGGCAGCTCCGGCAATAATAGCCTTTGGGCTGCTGAGTCCTTCATCTCCCTTTGTGTCTAGCAGCAGCCTTTTTGGCCCTCTAGCTCATCCAGAGGGTTGACAGGATAAAGGTTAGGATTCTGTGATGTGGTAGGACTTAAACCAGAATGTTTTCTTTTTGGTTGCTGCCCAGATGTTTCGAGATGCTGAGTCCCAGCAGGTGCTCCAAGACTGGATGAAGGAGAGGCAGGAGATGAGGTGTGTTGAGGCTCCAAGGCCAGGGTGGCTGGCTCTGGGGGAGGATGGGAATTGGGCTAGACTTCCCTAAGGTGGGAGGTGGCTTCAGCTCCATGAGTGAATAGCCTCCCAAGCCCCCTAGTCCCATGATGCCCTTCTCCCACCCCCTCTCCCTGACACTTTATTTCCCTATTCTTCAGTTGAAGAAGTGTGTACCAGACACTGGGTGGACTAGGTGCCAGGCCAAAAAAAAACATAAACAAAACAGCCCCAGCCCTCAAAGACTACCGTCCTAGGGGCATGTCAACAGTTCAGATGTCACAGTCATGTTGAAATTCATCTCCACAGTCCAATCCGTTAGTATTTGTCAGGAGCACAGTCTGTAACAGTTCAAAGAAAGACGTCACTCCTAGGCTTTGTCTATAAGGCCTCGCTGGAGCTCTCACATTCTCCATTTTCTCCCAGGGCTGTCACCAAGAATTTGTTCAACCCTCAGTTTGGCAGCATCTTTCGAACCTGTCACAACCCCACCTACTTCTCTCGTCGGCTCTGCCGCTTCTCAGATCTCTACATGGCCTCCATCAGCTGCCTGCTCAATTACGACCTTCGCTACACTTTCTTTCCCCGCCGCACCCCTCTGCAGCATGAGGCCCCCCTCTGGATGGACCAGCTCTGCACAGGCTGCATGAAGACCCCCTTTCTGGAGGAGATGGCCCACATTCGCTAATGTGTGCTTGCCACCTGGGGATGCTGGGCCAGTCACCAGCCAAGGTCTCAGCACATCCCCCTCCCATCCCCTAGCTCGGTGGGGGTTGGGAGCCAAAGGGCGTCCCATGGGGAGGACACACCGGCATCAGCTGCTGTCTTTGTCCTTCTTCATTAGACTGCCTTAGGGACCCACATGACCCTATTCGTAACTGTCCATCGAATGGGCATTCAGTGGGTTTGTCTGCTTTGGTGCTAAGGAGGAGCCTGTCCCTGAGTCTTGAGGGATGGGTGCCCCCAGTTAGAAATCTGTTTCTCTGAGCCAAGCAACAGAGCCCAGCCACAGCAGAGAGAGAAAGTGTTAAGAGTGTGGATCCATGTGCCTGTGAAGGAGCAGGCAGAGAATCTTAGAACTCTGAAGGCCAGTTCCAGTGGGCTCTGGAGGACCCTTTCTCCCTTTGCCATTTGCCAGATGGCATCTGAGGCCTAGGAAAGTGGAAGGACTTCCCCAAGGTCCTAGTGTGCAGAAAGTGAGATTTAGTTGGGAGGATAGAAGTGGGGGGAGGGGAGGAAATGTGTTGTTCTTTGCGGGTGGGAGGATTGGAGTCTTTCCTGGGTTCAGAGGCCTTGCCAGACTCCTCAGGAGGGGCTTGGAGTCTGCCAAGAAGCAAGCTTCTTTGGCTCTTCTACCTTCATAAGCCCTCCCCACAGCCTTCTCCCCTTCCTGGAAACCTCAGGCTGCACCCTTGCCCTGCAGAGGGCCCCGTGCCTTGCCTGCTTTCTCTTTCTTGCCAAAGAGTTGCAGCCTTGACTCTCAACTGCACAAGGAGAACTCTTGGGAAAACAGAAGGGTTGGGGCTGGCTTACAGTCTGTTTGGCAAGCTGGGAAGCAGGAGGTGCCTCCAGAAGATTCCCAGGGCTCTTGGCAGTATCAGGGACTCCCTATTCTGTCAAGTCATATACCAACCCAGCCCTCCACCAAGAGATTGGATGGGGGTCTTTGGCAGGCTCTCTTCCCCTTCCTTTTGCCTGTACATAGGGAGAAGCCCATGATCCCATCCTTTTACAAAGCAGTCTGCATCTGCAGAACATCTCCAGTGGGACATGGTGGGCATTGTGCTGCCACATTCTCTGAGCCCTTCAGTGACAGGCTCTCATGGAGTTGGAAACATCTCTGAGCCCCGCCTTCCCCTCCTTCCCTCACAGCCAGCTAGAGTGGCTAGGCTGTGAGGCAGGGATCAGAGCTCTCTCACCTAAGCCTTCTGCCTTTCTGGCCACCCCTCAGTCTTCCTTTGCCCCTTTCCTCTCAAAGGAAAACAAAACTACAAAACCAGTTGGTTTTTTTTATCTCCTTCATTTCTGAAGTTGCCTCCTTAGGCATCTGTCAAATGAACGTCCAAATGTTCTGGGTGGCTATATCTGTCGCCAGGTAAGTTTTAGGTGCTGGGGACAGTAAGGGAAGAAGTAAGCCACCCCCTGCTTTCAAGGGGCTTCCATTCTGATGGAAGAAGATAGATGACCTGCATAGAGGAACCTGGTGACCCAGGAGTCTGAGAAGGCCAGGCTGATGAGGGGAGACATAGGGCAATCGATTGATGTGTCCTCTCAGAAAAGACTCTTCTCAGAAGTAGAAGGGGTTGGGGTATGGCTGGAGAGCCAGCTCATGAAACAGAGACCAAAGGCAGTCAGCCTTCTGTCTAGTCAGTCCATCAGCCCAGCCTGATGCCATGGCCAGTGTTGCAACAGCTCCACTCACTTGCCTACGAGAGTTCCACTCACTGCTAATGGTGTAGAAATTGTTAACTACTTTAAAATGGTACCGCCGCCGCCCCTCCCCCCCCCCCCCAGTGGTAGAGTTCTCTCAGCCTTCTCTTCCATGCAGAGTGAAGGCACTGAGCCAGAATCACAATAAAGGATTGTGATGGAGAGGGTGGCAGACTAAAGGGAAGCTGGCAGAGAGGGCCCCTGGAACTTGCAAAGGGATTGTCCGAGTGCTCAGCGACAGGAGAGAAGCATCCTCCACAAGCACTTCATTTTAAAACTGACTAGATAAGAATAGTGGAGCATGGGGTAGGCAGTTAGTAGCTCCAAGAGGATGAGGAAAGGCACCTCCTAGATGCTGTTTGAGCCAGGCTTTGAAGACTGGGTGTTCTGAGAGGCTTCTCGAGAGAAGGGAGTGCACAACCTAGGTAGAGGCAGAGAAATGGGAGGTAGCAGGTCTTCAGTGTGGAAAGAGGAGTACTGTGGGATACATTCAGATAGGCAAACTAGAGCCAGGCTGCAAAGAGCTTGCAATTCCCAAGGTTTTCGTGTTCAAGCAAGGGCCATGAATGTGGCCAGACCTGGGCAGCCTTGGAGCAGGACTGTCTAGGGACAGGCAGGGGGGATTGGAGCCAAAGCCTTGGAGCGGACAGGATGGGCTGGCCACACAGCAATTAGTCTGAAGGAGATAGAAGATACTAATACACTTAAAATATATGTAGCAGCACTTTTGTGGGTGCACCAAATGAAATAAAGATGTCCATCCACTGGGGCATGGCTAAACAAATCGTGGTATGTCAATGTAATGGGATAGTATGATGCTATAAGAAATGAGGAGCCTAGAAAAGGCCAACAGCCAAAGTGAAGCAAGCAGGGCTGAGGGAGCAATAATAGCCAGTGACTGTAATGACATATAAAAAGAACCACCATGAAATGAGCCATAAATGGGTTTTTTAATTACAAACCCAAAAAAAGCCCCAAAGCAGACGTGAGAAGATGGCTCCCACAACGTGCCCCACCCCGTTTTCCTGAGGCAGGGCATCGGTGGGTCTGGAAGATTGTATATCGTTTCAGATTGGTTCAATATGTTGGTTAGTTTTGCTGATGGCTTTTCCTCTTTTAAAAATCCTCTTGTTATATGGAATGACTTTGAGAGAGAAGGGTGGAGGGAGGGTGATTTTGACAATGTAAAAGATTAAAAATCTTTGTAAAAGAGGATCCCAGAGTACTTTTTGAACTGTCAATTCAACATTGGTCAACAGTGCATTAAAGAAACCAAAAATGTTCTTGAAGCACATTGAGAGGCATAGGACCTGGGAGGTAGGTCTGCAATATTCTGGACCGGTTAGAGCACACTCGAAGCACTGTGTTCAGTTATGGGGCCCACATGTTAGAAAGGGTATTGATGACAGCCATCATAAATTTATGTTCAGTCGTGTCCAACTCTGTGACCCCATTTGGGGTTTTCTTGGCAAAGATACTGGGGTTTGCCATTTCCTTCTCCAGCTCTTTTTACAGATGAGGAAACTGAGGCAAACGGGTGAAGTGACTTGCCCAGGGTCACAGAGCTAGTAAGTGTCTGAGGCCAGATTTGAACTGACAAACATGAGTCTAACTTTAGGCCCAGTGCTCTGTGCACTGCATCACTTAGCTGCCAGTTTATTAAGCACATAATAATGTGCCAGACACTTTGTTAAGTGCTGGGGATGAAAAAAGAGTGGCCAAAAAAAAGATGTTCCCTGCCTTCAAGCTCACCTTCTAATGGAGGCAACGACATGCAAGTAACTGTACGTGGGAGAGCTATGGTGTGATGTCTGTTTTCTAATGCTATCAGCTTGAGCCCCCACTGTGTTCCTCCCATTGTTGGGTGCCAGAAAGAAGCAAGCCAGTTCCATTTAATCGCATCAGTTAGCTTCGACAGAGTGGTATTTACTTTGAAGATGCAAGAAGAGCAAAACTACAAGCATTTGCTCCCAACACCCTGGGAATACAGTCTTTCTTAAGCCACTTTGACTATGGAAAGTGGATTCCCTCAGCATGGTTCTCGTACAAACTCATCTCACCAAGTTGACATTTGTGTGTGGCATGCCTGACTGCCAGGTGTGGGCTGAGTCCTGAGTGCTAGTTCCAAACCACTCCTTAGTCTTCAGTATATCAGTGCTGTGCTGACTGCAAACCTGAACTCTGAGAAGATTAAAGCTCTATTGATCTTTTGGAACCCCCAAGATCAGGGTTCTAATCCCTTCACCTAAAATGGAAAAGAACAAATATATAGGCCAAGGGCTGAAGCTTTTCACATGACTACATGTCCCCAAGGGGACATCCTTGTCTCTCATCAGCTTCTGTGAGTGGAGCAACACCACCAGAGTGCTGCTAGAGCAAGAATGGCCAAAGCGACTAAATCTCAGCCAATCCAAAAAAAAAAATGTAATCCCATGGTTAGCAGACCAAAACCAGGTAGAGACAGCTGGTGGCATGATGGAGAGAGTCCTGGGCATGGAGGCAGCAAGACCTGAATTCAGATCTGACCTTGTCCATTTACTAGCAAATCACTTCACCTCTGTCTGCCTCAGTGTCCCTCATCTTTAAAATGAGGGCAATGATAAACTGAGTTGTGGGGATCAAATGAGATGTTTTTCAAAATGCGTACTAGGTGCTTAAATACATGCTTATTCCCTCTCTCCTCCTAGAGAATGTTCATGAGTGCTGTATAGTCTCCAAGGCACTTGGAATTCTGTATCATCATGGCACTTCCAGAAGTAGTGTCTAGTGGTGAAAACTGGCTTGACTGGTATGGCCCCAGCCTCCCATGATGGAAGTGTGCCAATAAACTTGAAAACTGGCCAGTGACCCCTTTCAGCCTTTTGCTGAAAATTCTCTGCTTCCCTGGTTCTCATTCCTAGGCCCCTGTCCCACACTTCTCACTCTGTATCAGGTCATTTAGAAAATACCCTCACTTTGCTGCTTCTATAGATAATGGGGCAGTCTTCCATCGGTTTCATGCTGGCTCTGTCTGTGTTTGAGGCCTCTGATAGGAGCATGATTATTCCCTCCCCCACCATATGCTGACCACTATGGATGTGGGAGCCACACACAAGGAGTATCCCTGCTAGCAGCTCTTGGCCTCTCCTTGTTAAGTAGCAGTAAAGTTTGTGTGCTGATGCTTTCCATCTGAACTCCCCTGCACCACAGATTGGTGACTTCAGGAGAACAGGAAGAGCCCATTCAAGATAGCTTTTTGGAGAAAGGTTGGGAGGGGAAAAGAGAAGGAGAAGGATCAGTCAATCAACAAGCCTCAAAGAGGAGAATCTTCCTAAAGCGTTCAGTGACCAGATACCTCTGGAGGCTTAGCTACAAAGGCTGTTGTTAAGGGAACTTGCCCCTTCCACCCCAGGATATCAACCAATGGATTCCTTGTTGTTGCTGAGTCATTTTTCATTCGTGTCTGACCCTTTGTGACTCCATTTGAAGTTTTCATGGCAAAGATACAGGAGTGGTTTGCCATTTCCTTCTCCAGCTCCTTTTACAGATGAGGAAACTGAGGCACCCAGTTATGTGACTTGCCCAGGGTCACACAGCTAATAAGTGGCAGAGGCGGGCTTTGAACTCAGGTCTTCCTCACTTCAGGACTGGTACTCTATCCACTAGAGTCACCTAGCTGCCCCCAATAGAGTTGCTTAGGAAAAAGAAATTAACCCCAAAGGACTGTCTGCTCCTATTGATACTTTGGCTGTTCTCCATAGTAATTAAAGTTCTTACACAAGATGGGGAGGGAGCAGCAGGGGCAGATTTGAACTCAAGAACAGTATGAACAGCCAGAATTCCCCTGGTATTCTCCATGGCCCATTTGCAAAACGGCAGGCTTCAGAAGTACAGTGAAAGGAAGCTTGCTAACATTTGAGGTAGGCACCCAAAAAGTCCATCAAAAATCTTTTGAAGCCAGGATAGGCATTATTGAGAAAGGCACTCAAACTAGCCTCATTGTGGAAGGAGAATGGATTTCCACTGACACCCCACCCACCCACCCCCCACTAACACAAAGGCTACACATGAGAAGCTGCCCTTTTAGAATGACTTTATGTGGACATCAGACATAGCCTACTCCAGGAGATTTCCCTTATTACTCCAGACAAGTGAAAATCCAACCGCACAGAAGCAATCTTTCTCCTACAACAGGAGGCAGTTAGTCCATGGCTCTGTGATAATTCAAGTGGATGTGTCTTCCCAGATGAGGTGATTATGCCCCAGTACATGGTTAATGCATTAATAGCTACAGGGTCACTTAAATGGACCACCTTCCCTTATGTTCCTTTTGCATCCAGGAGTCACTGTCCAGCCAGGAAGTATTAGCCTAGGAAGCTTTCTTCTCCAAGTGGTTGGGGAATGACCAGATGAGACTGAGATAAGGGGTAAAACTCCTTTAAGAAATAATTTCTGGGAGCAATGGAGAAATGATAGGGAGAGGAGAGAGGGATTTCCCCTAGAAGCTCCTTCCTGAAAGGGTATAGTAGATAGAGCTAGTAGGCCACATAGTGCCTCAGAGGAACATTCATCAAGCTCCAACTCTCTCTCGTGGCAGAAATATGAGAGTGTAGGGACACCTTGGAGGCAGTTAGAATACAGGGAGACCCTGAGGAAAGCAATCCAGTTGTTTAGACAGGAAGATTGGAACAAGAAGGACTTGGGGTGAAGAAGGCAGGTCACCTTTAGAACAGACTGAAGGGGAACTCTTCACCTCAGAGGACCAGAATGAGAATGAGTTAGCTCAGAGAATTTGTGCTCTGCTAAAGGAAACCTCTGGCCCCCAACCTTGTTTTCCGCAGCACTCTCCAAAGTAGGTGAAGAAGATATCCACCAGATAGCTACCCTCTATCCTGACCTCACTCCCTTCAAATTTAGTAAACAGGAATCAGGTGGAGTCTAATCCCCAGACTAGCTACACCCCCAGAGGATTATGGGTCATATGTCTAAATCATGTTCAAATGGCCAAATGGGGAAACTAGACATTTTCTGGGTCTCCCAGACACCAGTGCGTAGGTAACTATAGTACCAGGGGCCCCACATGTGAGAAGCACTAGAATTCCGTTTAGTGCTTTTGGCCCAGGTTCTACCTTGGGGGGCACCCAAGTGACTGCCATAATTTCCATGGGTTTATTCCCCCCTATCAAATGGATTTTAGTGACAACTCCCACTGAAGACTATAGCATAGCTCTGTTGAGCTGCTTTACAGAGGCAGACCAACATTCTAGCTCAATCCTCCATGATGTCCCATTTCTTCCCACTAACAGTGAGGTAAATAGCAGCTTATGACACTCCTCCCCTGCCTCAGTTGCCTTCCCCCACCAAATCGGGTCAACTCAAGTAATATAGAATTCCAGAGGGGGAGGAGGAGAGAGAGAGAGGGAGAAAGAGAGATCATTGCCCTAGTATAAGAACTATTAGATGCTGGTGCTGCACTATGGACCATTTCCTGGTTCAACAGCCTGAAGCTGCCAGTGAAGAAGGCCAACAGTTCTTGATGATTAATTATAGACCACTGGGAATTAAACCAAGTTGTGGACATGCTTGCCCCACAAGTGCCAGATATATTGACTGTGACTGAAGTGGGAATGAGTGAACCACACTGACTCCATATTGTGACTCAGTTCTAGAGCTAGCTCAATTCCCTTTCTATTCACTTGTGGGTCTGGTCCAATTTCTGTCTTGTGAGAAAACTTTATTCAGTTATGGGAATTGTGAGAAAACTTTATTGCATTGTTTGAACCTATCCATGCATGGCTGGGAAACTGGACCACCTCTGCTGGACGTACAGGTGTCAGAGAAGCCTATTACCTCTGGGGTGAGGCCCTTTTCAGGCCTGCTCATCCACCTTTGGTGTCTGCTGGCCACCCAAGTCTCACCAGTGGCTCCAAGAAGCTATAGCTTGTACAGTGGCCTGTTATGGGAATCTGAAGATCTTCCCTGCTCCTAGGCCCTTTGCTAAAGTGGCTACGTGACCCTGAGGACCCTCGGATATTTGAAAGTATACTCTGTTCCCTAATAGGCTGAATGTGGTCACGTGGAGC
>CM053582.1:649314-667221 GCA_028627135.1 Pseudochirops cupreus
TTCTCAGCAATGCACGGCTAAAGACAACTCTACAAGTCTCAAGATGGAAGGAGAGACCTACATTCAGAGAAAGATCTAGAAAGACCAGAGTTTAAATGGAGACTGAAGCAATCTACATGCTAGCATCCTTTTTCATGTTTGGTTCTCTTTCTTTTTTCCCATTGTTCACTTCATTCGTTACAACCCTTCTATACAACCAGACTAATGTCCAGTGTGAAAGTATCTGCAGATCCTATACCTGATTGCATGCCACCATGGGGGAGGGGGGTGGAAGAGGGAGGGGAGAAAATTTGAAACTCAAGGGATTGTGGAACTGAATCTTGTAAACTAAAAGTAAACAAACAAATCAAATTTTAAAAAAAAGAAATAAAGAGATTGCATAATTTAAAAAAAGAAAGACATGAGCCAAGGAATGGCCTCTTTCACCTAATCAAAAAAAAAAATCAGTCTGGGAGGGGAAGACCCTCAGGGTTTCCGGCCAAAACAGAAACAATTATTATTTACATTCACTCTGAGCCATGAGGGCCCAAACAATGACCACTAAGGGAGGCTTGGGCTGGAGCCTATTGCTGGTCAATCAATGAGAGGTCTTTAAGAAAGAAATCTAGCCCTTAAACCCCCAGATATATTGCTAAGTTTCAGCCATCAAAATTTGTATTCCTTTGAGCAGAGCACCTGCAGGTAAGGGTATGATACCCAAGGTGGGCAGAGGGAGAGGAAGAAGGGAAGTGAAGGGAAAGAGAGAAAGAGAAGGAAGGAAGAAAGGAAGGAAGGAAGGAAAGAAGGAAGTAGGGAGGGAAAGAAGGAAGTAGGGAGGGAAAGAAGGAAGGAAGTAGGGAGGGAAGGGAGGAAGTAGGGAGGGAAGGGAAGAAGGAAGGAGGGAGGGAAGGATGTATAAAGTGATTGGTAACTGCTCTGAACTACACTTAGGCACAGCTGTGGAAAATTTTGTCAATTTTTGAAGCTTTGTCAATTTTCCCCTGAAAAATTAATCAGTTGAAGGAAGGAAGGAGCTGTGTTACCCAACTGGAACTAGCTAGTTGAGTCCCTAGTTGGGCAGTTTGGACTACTCACAGTTTGTTGTTTGTCCTTTGTTCTTGAAGAGGACCATGACATCAGGAAGCTGATGCCATGACTTGCAAGTGAATTAGATTTAAGTGAGAGAGGGCTGTGCAAAGTCACCAGCCTCACTTTCTTCTCTGGAGCCATTTGGGTCCAGTGGACAGATACAGATCAGGAGGACTGGGGATGCCCCCCCCTTACTTATCTCTACCCAGACACATCCCCTTACCTCCCTCGGGAAATCTAGACAAAGGGATCTATCTCTACCCAAGCTTGCAATGGGCCAGATTTCACCTATATCAAACCCATACCAGGCAAATCACCTTAGTAGCACAATGGGCCTGTGCCTAAACTGGCCATGGAAATGAATGAGCTATGTAGTGCTGAACCCAAGAAGAAGGCAAGGAAGCAAGGGACAGCTGCACTTCCTGCCACCTCCATCACCACATAGAAAGGGGACCCCTAAGGAAGATCCCCTGAGGGGTACAGCCAGTCACTTCTTGGCAAGTGGATCATGTGGACGTCCTTCAGCAACACTGAGGCTAGAATGGAAATGTGTTTTGCTGCGTGATCCTTTGATGTTTCTCATTTTGTCACTTGGGGCTCATCTTCTAACTCTGACTTGTGATGCAGTTTTAATTTGCTATGGAATTTGACCAGCTACCTTGCTGAAATCCCCCATGCTTTGACCTTCCCAGCTGTGTATACTGATAAAGTTCCTATTCCTTACCCTGTTCCTTGGCATAAGGCCATCATTGTCAAGATGTTCTCAGGTTAGAACATTGGGCAGTCCTTTACCAACCCTGCATCTAGAGATAAGACCTACCACTGCTCTGATACTCAGGAGGGAAGGTGACCTCCTCACTTTGAGGCCACAGGGGAACTCCTCCTCCTCCATTAGCAGCACGTGAGGGAGGAACACCCAATCTTTGTCCGGCTGGTCAGAGATGGCCCTAGAGAAACCACAACTCCCACTCAAATCTCCAGACAGCAGAGCAAGGCCCTGGATTGTTTGATTATCTCTTGCTCTCAGCTGATGTCCAGAGATACACTCCCCTGCCCCACAGGGATCACCTAATCCTCTAGACAGGATAATGCCAGGTTCTGACCCTCTCTCCTTCCCTACTAGATCTTTCTCTGAATGTAGATATTTCATTCCATCCTGAAACTTTTAGAGTTGTCTTATAGCTGTGTGTTGCTGAAAAGAATCCAGTTTATCAAGGTTGGTCATCACACATATGATGTATCTGTGATTGTGTACAAATTTTTCCTGGTTCTGCTCTTCTCACTTAGCATCAGTTTGTATAAGGCTCTCGCTAGGTGTGGCTGCTGTCTCTGGACCTCGAAGCCCACCCAATGCTGCTAAGTGTCAATGTGCTACTAAGCAAACTTCCTGTAAGGACTCTTGGAGTTGTCCCTTCCTGAGAAAATCCAGCCAAACCTTCCAAGACTGAACCAGGTACCTACTTTCCTGTAGTTCATGAACTGTGGCTGAGACTAGATGTCCTGGTGGTGGGGAGGGCTGAATGACTAAATTACCTGTTTAAGTAATAGAGAACCCCTCACTCATACTCCTCACCCCTCACCTCATAAACCACTGCCCAAACCTGGAACATCTCATCCAAGCATCTGCCCCCCATATCCCACTGAGCATAGAGCACAGAGCATAATTCAGGACTGGAATGCAAGGGCTTGGCTGGGGAGCCTCATGGTTCTCCTCTATCCCGCTAGATCTGTGAATTGTCAACCAAGACTGTGACTAGGGCTCCTGCCAGCCTCACCTTTGTAGGACTTCCTGCTGTCACCGAAGAGAGCAAGGGCCAGAGCCTGAACCATGTGCATTAACATCAGGGATCTCCCCCTCCACTGGACCCCTTAGATTCATAAACCACTGATCAATGTTAGAATGGGACTTTGAGTCCACTGTGCCCTAGTAGTAGGGAATGAGTGGTAAAAAAAAGACCCATATCATGGTCAAGGTAAGGCTTGTACCCATTAGTAATACAAGGGCCTATGATACATCTGGACAGCAGCAGATACCTATACAGGGCATGAGGTGGCCACACTTGTAGCCTACCCTAATGCAAGGGCTACTATCTCAACCCTTGAAAAGAATATCTCCCTTCACCTTAGCTATCCTGATTATATTTCTAGCAACAATGCAATGCCACTTGCTATAGCCTAGACTCAAAAATGAGCTCAAAATCAGGTCATAAATGTGTTTACCACATCCCATACTACCTTCAAGCAGCAGGTATTGTGGAAAGATGGACTGGCTGTTTGAAACAATGCTATGCTCCAATGCTTCAATGACACTAGGAAATCCCCTTCTGGCTAGACAGGCCCCCTGGCTCAGACTGTCTACCCTTTTAAGACCTGCAACCCCAAAAGAACAAGTCTCTATTCTCTCTGATGTTAGCTGATCCAATATAAGGAAGTGAAGGACGGGTAGCCACAAGGTTATAACTAGTGAAGAGTAACTCAGTGGCTATGTACACATGGAGATTCACTCTCCTTTTCATCCACCCATGCCTCACTCAGCAGGAGAGTGGATGATCTGTCTGCTCCACAGGCTCCACCAGGCAGAGTGAAGGTGACACTGACCCTGCCTTCCATGTCATGCTAGTCTAGCTAGCATGCCAACCATCCCCTGCCCAACACCCCACTTACCTTCCCTAGGACAGTCAATTTATAGCCTGGGGAACCTCTTAGGACCATACAAGTAGCCCACATAGTAGTCACAAAAGTAGTGAGGTCCCCAAGCAAGCCAGAGGAATCAATATGGTGGAAACCAGAAGGTGCAAGGTGCTGATAAATGAGTCCCGACTGAAAGAAGGTGATTGATATTTTAAATTAAATGTAAAACTAAAAGGACTTGGTGACAGATTTAATAATAGGAAGGAGGTAGGGGATGGTGAGGAGTCATGGTTGACATCTAGGTTGTAAGTTTAGGTGATTGGGAAGATGGTCATGCTCAGTGGCAATAGGGAAGCTAGGAAGAGAGGAGGGAATTGGGGAGGGAATAAGTATTTATATAGAAGAAGAAGAAGAAGAAGAAGAAGAAGAAGAAGAAGAAGAAGAAGAAGAAGAAGAAGAAGAAGAAGAAAAAGAGAAGAAGGAGGAGGAGGAGGAGGAGTATTTCATATTTCCCAACTTCTCTTCAAAACATGGCAAAATCAGCTAATACAAAACCTTCTCCTAAGAACCTAGTTCACTCCTTCCCACAAATACACATAGCACCTATGGGAGAAATATGTTATAATGGGAATTTGAAGCTCTTCCCTGCCCCTTAATAGACCTAGAGGGGAGTTTGAAGACCTCCCCTGCTTTGAAAGTAAACTCTGCCCCCTGATAGGTTGAATGTGGTCACATGGAGCCTGTGGTTAAGGGAAGCAGAGCCCACAGGAAGCTGGTAGTCAGAGCTAGCAAGATGATGGGGGAGAGAGGAGCTCAGGCAAGGAGAGAGAGAGAGAGGTTTGTGAGTAAATATTGATCTTGTATTGGTTTGTGGGAAGGCTGAAGGATGCTGTGGCTCTCAGTGTTATTATGGCTTCTGAATATCTTTGGTACTATGATGGAATTGGCTTACTGGTTTGGGGATTGGGTTTTCTGGTGTCTAAATAAATGCTTCAGTTTTGTCCTCTACCTGGAGAGTTTGGTATATTTTGCAATCAAACATCATGTGATACTTATAGTCACAGTCTTTATCATGATTGTGGTTGCTGTAAATATTGCATTGGCGTTACATATGTTTAAACTTAGACCAGAATAGTAATGAAACATATGTGTAAGAAATCTGTGTGACAAGGTTTAACTCATATCATCTGCTCTGGAAGTCCTTTTCTCTGTGTAGACTTCATACAGAACCCTTTTTGTTGTTCATCCTTCATTCTCAAAGAGGACCAATCATAATGAGCATGATGTCTAGACTTGAGTGTGAATTGGATTTGAGTGAGGCAGAGCTGCACTCTCTCCTCAAGTGAAATAGTATAACAGAAGAAAAGATGAGGGTCATCAAAGAGCCATGGGGACATACCATTAACAGACATGACCTGGAGGAGGATCCAGCAAAGGAGACTGAGGAAGACCACTCAGAGAGGTAGGAGGAAAACCAGGAGAGGAGGGTGTCAAGGAAAAGAGAGTGCTCAACAATGTCAAAGGCTACTGAGTGATTAGCAAGGATAAAGATGGGGAAAAGGCCATTAGAATTGGCAGTGAAGAGATCATTGGTAAGTTTGGAGAAACCCTTTGGAGAATGATGAGATCAGAAACCAGATTGTAGAGAGTAAGGAAGAGAGGGACAGGGAGAGGAAGCTGAGGCACCCATTGTAGAGATAGCCTTCTCAATGAGTTTAGCTACAAAAAGGAGGAGAAATATGGGATGACAGAAGGGAGGGATGGATCAAGCAAGTGTTTTTAAAGGATGAGGAAGATATGGGCATGTTTGTAGGCCACAGGAAAGCAGCCGGAAGACAGGGCAAGACTAAAGATCAGTGAGAGAATGGGGTTGACAGAGGAGGCGATCTGCTGGAGGAAATGGGATGGAATGAGATCACTTATACATGTAAAGGGGTTGACGCTGGAGTTTATTGAATAGAGTGGGGTGGAAAGTGAGTTAGGATAAAATGGTTTGAAAAAAATGCTGTGGTAAATGGGATTGCTCAGTCATGTCTGGCTCTTCATGACTCTATTGGGGGTTTTCTTGGCAGAGATACTGAAGTGGTTTACCATTTCATTCTCCAGTTCATTTGACAAGTGAGTAAACTGAGGCAAATAGGGTTAAGTGACTTTCCAGAGGTCAAAGAGCTAGAAAGCATGTGATGCAGGATTTGAACTCAGATCTTCCTGATTCCAGGCCCAGTGTTCTATCCACTGTACTACCTAGCTGCCTCTGACCAGTATATGATAGAATGGCATTTTCTTCTGTAAACTGAGGTAGACTCTCTCGAGAGAATTTAGATCACTCTTTACCCCAAAGGGGAAGATGCCTAGAGAATGCAAAGACCAGTTCTCAAGATTCAAATCCTCTTTTTCCCTAAAGGGAAGAAAACCAGAGGAAGACGATGCCTGTGAAATTAAAGAAAGGTTTTTATTAATCAGGGAAGAAAAAAAACATGTGCATGTGCCCTCTGCTAAACAGGACGCCAGTGAATGGGAAGAGTTTTGTACCTTTTAAAGAGTTATATACTGAGGTGGCTAGGTGGAGCAGTGAATAGAGCATCAGCCCTGGAGTCAGGAGGACCTGAGTTCAAATCATGCCTCAGACACTTAACACTTACTAGCTGTGTGACCTTGGGCAAATCACTTAACCCCAATTGCCTTGCCTTCCCCCCTCCAAAAAAAAAAAGAGCTATATATACCTTTTAAACAAAGGAAGGTGAGGACTTTGGGGGGGGGGGAGGTGGGCTTAAAAGGAACAAGTCAGGAAGCCCCATCCCCAAGGGGAGGGGGGAGTGAGGAATTCCAGATGTCAGAGCTGTGGTCCTTTGATACACAGATCAGAAGGCATTCCTGGTGATAAGCAGTCCACAGTTCAAGGCTTAAGCACAGACAATAAGTTAAGGAGAAGTCTCTAAAAAGAGGATGTTCTAACCAAAGTTAGTGGAGTCCCCGGAGATAAGGTTGCCTCCAAAAACCATAAAACAGAATGTGTCCCAACACCTACAATCAGGAAAGTTTCTAAAGATAAGGATGTCTCTTGAAGATGCATAAAGCACCAAATGGCTCAGGGTCTGCTTCAAAGCTGGGGTGGTCTGAATTGGTTTCAGTTGCCAATTTTCTGCACGTCCAGCTGGGTTGACTCTCAATCACTACAAAGGACTGTTGGTATGTCAAGTCACTCTGTTTCTTAGTTGATCCAGCCAGTCCCCATACAGCTCTTCTTGGTTAACTGGATAATTGGAGAGCTCAAGCAAGGCAAAGTAGTTAGTTTACTCATCTGCAGATATACTCATACTCCCCATCCCCTAAAAACAAGAGACTTCAGTAAAATGGAACGGACTCCTGTTCTTCCCAAGAAGACAGGACACCAGGTGTTTGATGGGATGGCATTTTGCTCCTTACTCCAAGGTAGGATGCCAGGGGCATGGTAGAATGGTACTTTCCTCCTTCCCCACAAGGCAAGAGACCAAGGTATCCTTAGAGAATAACCCTTCTATGCTCTAAACTCTGTAAACCTCTTTTTGTTCAATGTTGGATGATCTATGACAGTCTCATTTCATTCCAACATCAAACCTCAACTGGGTCTGGGTCAGGCCTGCTTTGACTCAGTCCTAGTGCAGAGAAGATGGGTTTAGTTATAGGAAATAACAAAGGTGTGAGATAGGAGGGAATGTGTCCAGGGCAAGGGACCATCTCATGGCTGGTAGTAGGCAAGGGGTGAGGCTTTTCTGAGGCCAAGGTTGGGCATTAGGATTAAGCATACCAAATTCAGGTGGGGGGAAGGTTAAACAACTATTAAACAGGCATTGTGCCTGCTAAGAGCTAAGGGGGCAGAGATACAGAGGAAGTAGTCCCTGCTCCATAAGGCAAGAACTTGGGGGGAAGAGGGAGACAGCACATACAGAGTCAATCACAGAAATCTGGAGGGAATACCATCTACAAGCCAAATAAGTCCAGAGTAGCTGGAGAAGAGTTAAATCTCAGTAGTAAGAAAGGCTTCACATGGGCAGCAGCTTTGAAATCTAAGTATCCTCGGGGGCAAAGGAAAGACACAGAGGGGAGAGATGGGATGTTTTGTGTGAGGCCAGACTGTTTGGCCCTCAATGTGATGTGCCTTAAGTTCCAGGAGGTGGGCAGAGCCTTGACTGCCAAGGACTTCAGCCTAGAAGCAATAGGAAGCCCCCAGGATTCTTGACCAGGGTAGAGATGTGGTCAGAGCTATATGATAGAGCTGGAAGTTGAAGTCATGATGATGTTTGGATGCCAGGACAAAGACTTGGGATGGTTATTTTGTCTGAAAAGGATCAAGAGCTTTAAGAGAACTACAAGCATGGCATGGTTCTATGCTGTGGTATAAAAGCTCCCAAAGCTAGTGTGTAATAAATAGGTGATAGGGAGCCATTGAAGTTTATTGAATAGAGGGGAGGGTGATGTGACTGGATATGAGCTTTAGGAATAACACTTTGGTGGCTGAATGGAGGATGGGTTGGAGTGGGGAGAGACCTGAGGCAGGCTGACCCACCAACAGCTACTACAATAGTCCCTGAATAAGGTGATGAGGCCTGCACCACGGTGAAGGCAGGGTCAGAGGAGAGAAGGGGTCATATTCGAGAGACATTGCAGAGATAAGATGGACAGGCCTTGGCAATAGCTTGAATATGGAGAGTGAGGAGCCTAGGCTGATTCCTAGGGTGTGAACCTGAAGGCCTGTGGGCATGGTGGTCCCTTCTTGTTGTTGCCATCTAGGCCAAAGCCTGATTGTATCACTCCTGGTCTGAGCTCTGCAAATTTCTGAGTTGTGGGGGTAGGGGATGTCTGTGCAATATTACTGTTGTTTTGACCCTAGTTGGAAATTCCAGTAGGAGTCTGCTGCTGGACTTAGCCACTGTTAGTCAGCTATAAAACTCTGAAAGTTCAGAGTGAGAGAACTTTGGCCTGGGATTCCTGTCCTGCTTATTCTACTAAAGGCTTCAGCTTAGACTGGAGGCCAGAGCCAACACCTCACTCTCAGGATTCCTGAGGTCACAGCCATACAGCTACTGTTTTCTTAGGAACTTATTTATAGCTCAGTACACAACATAGGCCTGTACTCCTCAGCCTGGAACTCCACCCCTCCTCAGTCTGCCCTGGATCTACCCTGAATAGGGCAGTGAGCAATAGAGCTGTCAGTTGGCACCTGTTCTCATATCCTGCACATGATCAGGATCTGCCTGTATCGATCTGGGACCTCTATTTGCCTTATGTACTTTCAGTTCCTGTACACTGCACCCCATGCCAGCCCACCCCCAGTGGCTAGACTTCTGGGCAGTGGTTTTTTGTTTTTTTTTCTTAGATTTTCTGACCAAACTTGGCCTGGTGTGTTTTTTACATCTTTGTGGAGTTGTAAGGTGGAACTCGATATAGTTCTTCCTGTTACTCCACCATCTTGGATTCATTTCTGGAATTTCCCTCAGTCCTTGAGAAGCGGGGTCCAACTGATGATATCAGGCCAATTCTTCTCTGAGATGCTTATTGCACTGATGGTTCTCATATATCTCCCCCTTCTCTGCCTCGACTCAGTCTGACATTCTCTTTCTCCTCTTGCTGGTTACCTCTGGCCTTCTGGTTCTTTCTGGCTCAGCTCTGACCCTGCTTCCAGACTTCTCTGCTTCTTCCTGACCTCTCTGCTTCTTTTGGTCCTGAGATAATATCTCCTTACTGTTTAAAAATTCCTCAGGGAACCAAAGCTTTCATGCAATAACATTGGTTGATTCACTAAGGCGTGCAGGCCCTGTTTACACATAGTTCTTTTGATCTCTTTGGATTTGTAAGCCTAACAGTGACATAGTTGGGTCAAATGATATGTATCCACAGTTCAGTAAATTTTGGGGTATAGTTCCAAATTGCTCTCCAGAATGACTGGATCATTTTGTAGTTCCACAATAGTGTCCCAACATGCCTGTTTTCCCACAGCCCCACCAACATTTGTCATTTTCTTCTTTTGACATCTGTGCTAAACTGATGAGTTCAAGGAGGAGCCTCAGAGTTTATTCAATTTGCATTTTTCTAATCATTACATTAGGGGCAGCTAGGTGGCACAGCAGATAGAGCACCAGGCCTGGAGTCATCTTCCTGAGTTCAAGTCCAGCCTCAGACACTTACTAGCTGTGTGAACCTGGACTAGTCACTTAACCCTGTTTGTCTCAGTTTCTTTATCTGTAAAATGAGCTGGGGAAGGAAATGGCAAAGATGCTCTAGTATCTTTGCCAAGAAAACCCCAAATGGGGTCACAAAGAGTCAAACATGACTGAAACAACTGAACATTACATTATTTGTTATCTTTCATTTTGTCAACTTTTTCCTATCTTTTTGGCTTTTTGTCTTCTTGCAGTGATGCTTATGTCAGGCTTCTCACATCTCCAGGGTCAAAGTTATCCAATGACAACTCTAAAGCTGTTTAGGTGGTGAAAGATCCTAGAGGAGATCCTTTGAACCTTGTCACAAAAGAGTGGCAAGTAGAATATCATAAGGCCAGATTCATGTAGGTTTGGATGGTTTTTTAAAAATGAATATTAAGACGGTCCTTGAGATTTCATTGGCTCAGAGGACTAAGGCTCAAGCTGGTGGCATGTCTTCCTGGTTGTCTGAGTCCCTGGTACTGAACAAAGAGAAGCTGAAAGACTGAGTCCAGCCCCTGTGGGATCAGCCAGGGGCATCTGGGGCCAGATTGATAAGTTCTGAAAGCACAATGTCATCCCTTTATCCTTCCCCCATCTAGCATCCAGCGGGAGGATCAAGGAAAAGAGGAGTAGATCATGAACAGCACTATAGTCCTGCTGTCTTCCTACTGTAGGTGCAGTGTTTCAAAGGAGTACTGATTCTAGGATCAGAGAACCTGGCTTCAAGTCCCACCTCTGTGGGACCTTGTACAAGTCACTTACCTCTCTTGGCTTCAGTTTCCTCATCTATAAAGGAGATTAGATTAAATGGCCTCTAAGTTCCCTTCCCATTAAAGCTCTCTGTTATTCTATGATCTAATATTTCAATAAAATATGGGAATTAAATGGTAAAGTGATTAAGATCTATGAATGAGAGTAGTTAGTCAAGAATGAGACCCCTAAAATGGGAATGGGGAATTGGTAGCAGAGATGAGATATTTCCCATTTGTGTTTTGTGATTTGAGGGCACCTTTTATGTCTTATCCCTAGCTCCAGATAGAAAGATGGAGGGAGTACTGGGGGATGAAAGGCACATGAGTGTGGTGTATGGGAGTGGGGAAGAAACTACAAGGCTTGTATGAAGTCTAGGCTCTATCTTACTAGCAGTGAGGAAGACCTCCATCATGGAGAAGTGTAACCCGGCCTCATGGGCTGGCCAAAACAGATCCTACACTCCCAGGTGGTCATAACCCAGCTGACTGCTGGCTATCCCTGAAGACTGCTGAAAGCAGACAAATGAGCCAGGAGAGGTGTCTGAAAAAGGTATTATAGGATAGAAAGGTATGGATGGGCTGTGATCTGCAACTGGTAGAAAGGAGGTAGCACAAATATAAGAACATGGATTCACCAAAGGCTCTGAGTCTGCCCCCTAGGACACTCTGTGAACTCTCTTCTGTAACTGCTATTCACCTGTTCAGGATTAATTACTGACTCTCAGGTTCAGGGCTAGGGGGAGGAGAGCACTCCCTCAAAGGAGACAAGACTTCCATTGGAAACTTAAAATTACCCCAAATATTTTGGGGAGTTAGTGTTTTACAGTCTTATGAAGACATTCAGATCTGACACTTCTTTTCTGTCTCTTCCGGGGGAGTCTCACCTCCTTTACCACCAAATACCACCTTTTCCTAGGACATGGTAATTTTTTTTGTTTAAAAAAAATTATTTTTAATTTCAGTTCCAAATTCTCTCTCCATCCCCTCCCCTACCCATTGAGAATTCAAGAAATATGATACCCATTATACATAGAAAGTCATGCAAAACATTTCTTCATTAGCCATGACCTACTCCATTCCCCAAAGCAAGAAAAATTAAGGGAAAAAAATATGCTTCATTGCACCCGTCAAGTCCATCATCTGAAGAGAGGCAGCATGCTTCATCATGAGTCATTTGGAATTGTGATGGGTTATTGTATTGATCAGAGCAACTAAATCTTTCATAATTGATTGTCTTTGTAATATTTCTGTTACTGGATACAATGTTCTACTGGTTCTGCTCACTGTACTTTCCATCAGTTCATACAAATCTTCCCAGGTCTTTCTGAGACCATCCTGCTCGTCATTTCTTATAGCACCACAATCATACACCACAACTTGTTCAGTCTGTGGCATTGAAAAAGGGTCAAGAGACATAATTTCAGGGTAATTTAGTAATTTTATTACTAATGCCAGAATTTTGATAAAAGAATGGTCAGTGATGGGCTCACATATGCCCTTTGAAGAGTAGATCTTCCTGAGGGGTGGCAATCAATTCTTATTGGTTAACAATGAGAAAATGAATATGGGCTATATTACAATGACGGTCTTGAGGCATGTGACTTGGGTCACCCAAATCTTGCTCAAAGAGACTTAGCAATTTCCATATCACCTATCTGACAAAAGAGAGAATCAATGCTTCCCCAGACCTGTCTGAGCAAACATAATGAGCAGGAATGCACCCATTAGTCCAGACTTAGATTTCTTTTTTTAGTGTATTTTAAATTTTATTTTTATTTTTCTACTTGAGAGTATTTTTGCCAATTTCATGTAAAGATAGTTTTCTTTTTTTCCCACTTAAGAGTATTTTATTTTTTCCAATTACATGCAAAAATAGTATTCAACATTCACTTTTATAAGATTTTGAGTTCCAAATTTTTTCCTCTTCCCTCCCCTCCCCTCTCCCCAAGATGGCAAGCAATCTGATATAGGGTATACATGTACAATCATATTAAACATATTTCCACATTACTCATATTGTGAAAGAAGAATTAGAACAAAAGAGAAAACCCATGAGAAAGAAAAAATAAAAAACAAAAACAAAGTGAAATAGTATGCTTCAGTCTGCATTCAGACTTCATCAGCTCTTTCTCTGGATGTGGATAGCATTTTCCATCACAAGTCTTTTGGAATTGTCTTGGATCAGTGTATTGCTGAGAAGAGCTAAGTCTATCATAGTTAATCATTTCATAATGTTGCTGTTGCTGTGTAATGTTCTCCTGGTTTTGCTCACTTCACTCAGCATCAGTTCATATAAGTCTTTCCAGATTTTTTGAAATCTGTCTGCTCACCATTTCTTATAAAACAATAGTATTATATTCATATCCCACAATTTGTTCAGCCATTTCCCAATTGATGGGCATCCCCACAATTTTCAATTCTTTGCCACCACAAGAAGACCTACTATAAATATTTTTGTACACATGGATCCTTTTCCCTTTTTCATGATCTCTTTGGGTTATAGACCTAGCATTGTTATTCCTGGATCAAATGGTATGCACAGTTTTATACCCCTTTGAGCATAGTTCCAAATTGAGCCCCAGAATGGTTGGATCAGTTCACAACTCCACCAACAATGCATTAGTGTTCCAATTTTCCCACATCTTCTCCAGCATTTATAATTTTCCTATCTTATCATTTCCATATCCATAATATATGTGTGTGTATGCATGTGTATAGATAATATTGTAACAATGTTAATTATAACAATATTAAATACAAGAGAAAAATAATCATTTCTCACAGGTCAGAGGATAAACATAGTTTTATAGCCCTTTGACCATCATTCCATCTCCAGAATGATTGGACCAGTTCACAACTCCACCAACAGTACATTGGTGTCTCTATTTTCCCCCATTCCCTCCAGACTTTGTCATTTTCTTCTTCTGTCATCTTAGCCAATCTGATAGGTGTGAGGTGGTACTTCAGTTGTTTTAATTGGCATTTTTCTAATCAATAGTGATCTATAGCATTTTTTCATATGACTATTGATAGCTTTGATTTCTTCCTCTGAAAACTGTCTGTTCATATCCTTTGACCATTTATCCATTGGAGAACAGCTCTTATTTTTTCTAAATTGGGCTCAATTCTCTATATATTTGAGAAATTAGGCCTTCATTATAGAAACTTAATGCAAACATTTTTCAATTGGTTCCTGGCCTCTGACCTCCCAGCTTACTGGCCACTTCCATCAAGATCCTCTCTAGACTCCTCCCATCACCCCAGCCTATTTGACCAACCCTAGATCCCTCCCACAGTCTTTCTATATATAAGATCTATCTTATTTCCATGAAAGTACCCAGATTCAATCTGGCTCACTTACATTATTGTTACAAAAGTTCAGATTCCTTAAGAGTCTGGCCAATATGGCAGATCTTTATTAAACCTTGTTTTTCTTTGGCTGAAAGAAGGCTTGAATTGAATTTATTTGAGGAGGATCCACGTATAGCTATTTTGGGGTCCCAGCACGCCTAAAACTCCACAAGAGAACAATACACATATCAACAGAAAGAAAAGCAGAACTATTTAAGGGAACAACTAAGCACCAGGTTACTTACTAATAGCAAATGGCATCGATTCAGTGGCCTGGAAGACACTTTAAACAGAAGGCCAAAGCTCACGTTTCAAATCAGAGACCAAGTCTGAAGTCTCCAAAAAGAAGACAGCTGCAGGTCACCCATGTATATTTTGAACTACATGGCCCCAGATTACATGATTTTTTGTTGTGCAGAAAAATGCGAGGTGAGACCCAGTTATAAATTTAATGTGGGTTTATTGAAGCACATGACTGCTTGGAGTGTAGACTCAAATTGAACAGCCCACAGCAGGGGCAGAGCCAGAGTATTTAAAGACAAAAGCCACAAAGTAATGTTATGATCTATGCATAAGCAGGAACTTACAGGAGCAGAGAAAAGCAATTGGTTAATACTCAGTTTTGGACCTTATGTGGAATATAGACTGTAGTTAAGTTTCAATTTCCCAGAACAGGATGGGTGACTGTGCCTTGGGCAATTTCCCAGGAATGCCTTGGGTGATTACTTTTGGTGCAAAAAATGCTTCTCTGCGGCAGGATTTCACTTCCATGAAGAATGGAGCACAAAATGGTCGGGGCAGGGACAAGTTAGGTACAACATTTTAAGCAGTTTGTTTAGATCCACATTTCACCATGAGGTAAGAGATAGGAGACACACACACACACACACACACACACACACAAAACCACCAAGAAGGCACGACAGTGTTTTTAAGTCATTTCAGCTTTTTTTGGCCCATAGTCCTTTTTTTATCTGTAATTATTTTAAGTATAATTTCTCTTCTATCTCTTCCTGCTGCATTTTGTTGATAATCTACAGAAATGCCAATGATTTATGTGCATTTATTTTCTGTCCTGTGATAATAATTTAATATCAGTTTAATAACCTCAAGGGCCAGAGCCTGAACTAATCAACCAGAAGAAGAGCCTGGACCTAAGAGCTTCTTTGTTCTCTGAATAAACTCAGAGAATACCTCTTCCTATGTCAACAATGCCAGATGGGGCTGACTTTATGGCCCTTAAGGATGAGACCCTCAACCCAAGGAACTACCTTGAGGAATGGGACTTTTTCCTATCTTAATATTTTTTGAACATATACTATGTTACGGAATGTTAATGGTAAAGAAAACACAGATATCCTGGGTCATAATTTCAATTGACACTTTGTCAACTCTCTTATTTTATTGTATTTACCACCTATTCAATTAAGAAAATTCTCTTCTCATATAATGATGAATCCTTTATGAAGATCATAAATTTGTGCGACACAGCCACCCTCAATTGGGATGGTTCTAAAATGTATTTAAACCTTCTCATTCTTTTGTTCAGGCTGTCAGATTTTATCTGCCTCCATACATGTATGTATTCAGCTAGCTTTAAGAGAATAAACAATATGGATTTACATTTCACCAAGTCCGTTTGCTTCCTTTAACTAAACTTTCAGGTTGACACCTGAAACTTTGCTGGAGTTAATTGTTTCAAGAAGTTTTTTAGTTGATTCTCTAGGGTTCTCTAAGTATACCATCATATCATCTGCAAAAAGGGAGACTTTTGTTTCCTCATTGGCTCTTCTAATTCCTTCATGGAGGGGGGGGAGCGTGTAATTTATGTTTTAAAGATCATGCATTTTATTGAAATCTAGAATCATAGGATCATAGATCTAAACCTGAAAAGGATCTCAGAATGCATCTAGTCCAAACCCCTCCTTTTACTGATGAGGAAGCTAAGGCCTTTGTAGGTTAAGGGACTTGCCCAAGGTCACACATAGGATCATAGACTTAGAACTTGGAAAGAACCTCAGAGCCCAATGAGTTCAGACATCTCATTTTACAGATAAGGAATCTGAAGCCCAAAAAATATCCAGTTCTCTCATTTAATTCATGAGGAAACTGATCCTGAATGGAGGGGAAGTGATTTACTTAGTGTCATGAAGGTAGTTGATGGCAAAAAAAAGGATTTGAACCAGTATTCCTGACTTCCAGTTCAAAGTTTTTCCCCTACTCTAACAAATAATGATGGAGGGTAGGGGTGAGAAGGGAGAGTTCCATGTGCTTTCTACCACCTAAGCCTGAGAGCTGGCACTCAAAAGAGTTTGTCAAACCCAGGAATGACCAACTGGGACTCCAGAGGACAAATGAGAAAGTATGCTTCCCACTTTCTGACTGAGCTAATGGAAAGATTGTAAGTACAGAATGAGACATGTTTAGGCAACCTAAATTTACTTTGCTTGACTTCTATGTTTTAAGGAAGAAAGAGTGCTGTGGATCAGGGAGAAAGGATGTAAAAAAGAAAAAGAAGAAAATATGAATGAAATATTTTAAAATACACAAAGACAGCAGAAGGAAGTTCAGAATGGAACACAGACAAGAGGAGTTGTGTGGCTATTATGGCAAAAGTGATGTGTCAAACTCAGCTGACCAAATCTGACCTTGTCCCCATTCCCAGACTCATGAATTTCCTAAGGCTGACCAGACATTCTCACTCCCAGCCTCTATTTTGTAAATGTCCTAAACTCTCCCCTCTGGGATCCCCAAGCTTTTTCTATGGACTTTCAGTAGTTATACAAAACAACTTACCTAGTGAAACCAGAGAATGTCCCAACCCCCTGGCACCTGCAACCCTTTCCCTCTGCCTAATGTCTCCTATCTGTGACTTAGCCATTCCCTCTGCCTCAGTACCCTATATGAATCCTGTTCCCAACCCCCTTCTGGCACCCTAGCTGCAACTCACATGCTCCTATTAAAGACCTCATTTTGCTGTATTGGCTGTTTTCTCTTAAATTCCAGGTGACAGATGTATACTTTAAAAATCAAGCTGTATTATTGGAGATTGATAGTTTCATATTTTTCTGCCCGTCTTTGGGTATGGAAATGTTCACGTTTGTTGGTAACTGTCAAGTTCATAATTTAAAATATATTTCTTAAAATGTAGAGTTGTTGATCTTTAACTACCCTGAAACCCAGAAATCCCAGGATGTAACCACAAAGATATCTATAGATATCTTGGGATCTATATCTTGGGTTCTATCTATCTAGCTATCCAGACATATGTAATCAATATACACATACACTATGTATATATATATATATATATATATATATATATATATATATATGTGTGTGTGTGTGTGTGTGTGTATATATATATATATATATATATATATATATATATATATATATATGTGTGTGTGTGTGTGTGTGTATATATATATATATATATATATATATATATATATATATATATATACCCCAAGAATAAGTATGAACACCTTTTCTGTTTGAGTAAAGAAAGGAAAAATGAGATTGACCAAGCAAGTAAATGAACCATAACCTGGGAGCTTTGAATGGCTAAGCCTTGCAGAGTTTGGGAAGGTCTCAGATTGGGAGTCAGAAGTGGAGGAAGAACCAGGCCCCTGATAGGGAATCAACCTTGTAGGCTCACACTGGTCTCTATGTGCTGGTCTATTCTCTCTGAGGAACTTTCATCTTTCTGTTATGGGCATCTGAAGATCTTCCCTGCCCCTAGGCCCTTTGATAGGCTTAAGTGGCTCTGAGAACCTTCCCTGCTTTGAAAGTGTACTCTGCCCCCTAATAGGCTGAATGTGGTCACGTGGAGCCTGTGGCGCCAGGCTTGTTTTCCAGGAATGCCCCGTGCCTTGTAGCTTTGTGATTGGGCAGTGGGTCTAGAGGGCTGTGACATTCTC
>CM053582.1:674051-692362 GCA_028627135.1 Pseudochirops cupreus
TGTGGGTGTTTACTACTTTGACCACATGTGCCAACTTCATCACTACTGGGTTGGCTTTGACTTTCTGGTTTTGGGACTCAGTTTTCTGGTATTTAAATGAATGCACTATCTATATTTCTTATGTAGAGAGCCTGTTCCATTTTGTGATTAATAACTATATCAGCATATTTATAGTTACTGTAGGCATTGTGAATACTGCGTTGCTGATACAGCATACTATGAGAGGAAGAACTAAGCTGAGGGAAATCCTAAGAGATCTGCTCTTCCTTCAACTCCCCTCCTGTCTCTCTCCTGGCCTGTCTATCAACAGCCACTATGATGGAATCTTTTGCTTTGGTTACTTCAGTCCTGTTTGGGATGAAAAATATCCTTCATCCTTAATTTAGTGAAAAGAAATAAACACAGAGATCTCTTAGGATAAGAACAGGACTTTATTCTCTTCCCTGGGAGAAGAGGGAGGTCTTCCCCATGACTCATCATGGAGAAGAGGCAAGTTACAAAAGATAGTGCTGGAATTTATAACCTAACTTAGTCAAGACCCCTCCCCAACTGTTTCCCCTCTCATTGGTAGAGAGGCAGACTTCACCAAATACTTCCCCAACTGGGACAGCAAGGAAAGATAAGGGGAGGGTCCCACCAAGGCGGGAAAACAGACAAAGGAAGATAAAAGTGATTGACAGAAGGAATTTGAAAAGTTAGCCACCCCAAACTGAGAAGTTTTCACTCATCCCATACAGTCCCAAAGAGACCAGGGATCACAAGATAGATATAAAGGTAAGACTAGGCAGAGCTCAACCTCACCCTAGGTAGGTGTTGGGAATTTTCCTAACTGGAGTCATTGTGACTGAAGCCAGGACTTTTCATTGAAAATAAATCCTCTAGGGGCAGCTAGATGGCACAGTGAATGGAGTATCAGCTGTGAAGTCAGGAGGACCTGAGTTCAAATTTGATCTCAGACACTTGACACTTAACTAGATGAGTGACCTTGGGCAAGTCACTTAACCCCAAATTGCCTTGATTTCCCCCCTCAAAAAAAAAAGAAAATGGTGAGCAGTCTAATAATATGAACAGTGTTCACTGAGTTTTTGTGTAGAGCCTGCTAGATGGCCTGGGAGTCATGCCTACAGAACCGCAATGAGGAAAGGAAGGCTGGTATCTTAGAGGCCACTGATCAATGAGTCAGTCAATAAACATTTACTAAGTGCTACTCACTGGGAATACAAAAAGAGGCAAAAGACAATCCCTGCCCTCAAGGGGCTCCCAATTGAACAAAAGGGACAACATATAAACAAACCTGTCCAAAGCAAGCTGTGTACTGGATAGACAGGAAACAGTGAAAGGAGGGAGGCACCAGGATGCAGAGAGCTTGGGAAAGGAGGGAGAGCATTCCAGGCAGGGGAGCTGGCCAGAGAGAAGGCCTGAGCTGAAGAGCCAGAAGGTCAGTCTTTCTGGATGGAAGAGCATGCAGCAGGGAATAAGCTGTGAGAAGACTAGAAGTGCAGGATGGGGCTAGGCTGTGAAAGGGCTTTGAATACCAAACAGCATTTTGGATTGGATCCTGGAGGTGTAACTTAATAAGTGGGGGTGGGGTGGGGGTGGGGATACATGATCAGACCTGCATTTTAGGAAAATCACTTTGGTGGGCTAGATGGAGGATTGATTGGAGTAAGTAGAGATGAGGTAGGAAGATCCACCAGCAGACTATTGCAATTGTCCAGGCATGAGGTGATGAGGGACTGAGGGAAGGGGAGGGGAACTGGGAGGGGTGGCAGTGTCACAGAAAGAGGGACATATTCAAGAAATGCTGTAGACCTGAGTTGGATAGGCTTGGATATGGGGCAAAGGGCGGGGCCAGGAGGGGTTGAAAAATAGTGAGAAGTGCAGAATGACTCCTAGGTTTCAAGCCTGAGAGATTAGGAGTGGGAAGATGGTATTGCCCTTGGCAGTATTAGAGAAAGTAGGAGGTTGGGAGGGTTTAGAGGGAGAGATAATAATGAGTTCTGTTTTGGACATGTTGAGTTTAATATGTCTCCTGGACACACAGTTCAAGATGTCTGAAAGGAAGTTGGAAATGCAAGATTGTGAGTCATCAGAGAGTCTAGGGCAGGATGGGTAGATGGGAGAATCATCAGCGTAGAGATGGCCATTCAATATGTAGGAGCTGATGAGATCCCCAAGTGAAATAGGATAGAGGGAGGAGAGAAGAGGGCCCAGGACAGAGCCCTGAGGGACACCTACGGTTAGAGGGAATGATCTGGAGGAGGATCCAGCAAAGGAGACAGAGAAGGAGAGGTCAGAGAGGCAGGAGGAGAACCAGGAGACAGGGGTGTCCTCAGGACTAGAGAGGAGAGAGTGTCCAGGAGGGGAGAGTGCCAAAGGTTATAGAGAGGTCAAAGAGAATGAGGACTAAGAAAAGGTCATCGAGTTTAGCAAATAAGAGACCACTGGTGATGTCAGGATCCCCATGCCAAAATCACCCCTCTCTATTATTAGGGGACACCCTGTTTTCCAGAGCTAAGGCCCAGCAAACAAGGTATGCCCTCACCCTCTGGATAATCACTACTGCAGCTACATCACAAAAGTGATGGTCCCTGGGCCCAGACATGAAGCCCTGTTGTGAAGGGACTTTTTGTCACTAGGCAACCTTGCCTCACTGCTATTATACCTCACCATGGTAGCTACACCACACTGTTTGATTCTTTGTCTACACAAAATTATATAAATCGAGGCTTAGCCTTACTGGCTCCCGTCTCCTGCTAGAGGAGGCCCCAACATATGTGCCTAGTTTCCCTCCCCCAGTGGAATAAAGAAAGCTTTTTGCTTACAACTGATGTGAGCTCTTTGGTATTTTTGGAGTTAACAGAGGTTGCAAAACCTCTGTGATTCTTTGGTCATTTGTTACCAGAGTTGACAGTGACTTTGGAGAGAACAGTTTTGGTGGGTTCACAATGTTAATAGCTGTGTTGTAAGGGGTTAAGAAGGCAGCTAGGTGGAGCAATGGATAGAGCCCTGGGCCTAGAGTCAAGAAAACCTGAGTTCAAAGCAAGCCTCAGACACTTACTAGCTGTGTGACCTTGGGCAAGTCACTTTACCATGTTTGCCTCAGTTTCCTCATCTGTAAAATAAGCTGGAGAAGGAAATGGTAAACCACTCCATTATCTGTGCCAAGAAAACCCCGAATAGGGTCATGAAGGGCTGGAAATAACTGAAATGAGTGAACAACAACAAGAAGGGAGTGAGAAGAGAGAAAGTGAAGGCATCGATCATAGATGGCCTTTCCAAAGAATTTGGCCCCAAAGGGTAGAAGAAATATAGTACAATAGTTATCAGGGGTGGAAGGAACAAGAGAAGGCTTCTTTTCAGGATGGTGGAGACATGGGCATTTTTATAGCCAGAGAGAAGGAGCCAGCAGACAGGGAGAGTCTGAAAATAAGTGAAAAAGACATGGATCACATAAGCAACAAAATGGTGGATTAGACATTTTCTCTGATCCCCATGACCTCTCAAACCTCTCCAAAACAGAAATTACATGCCAAAGATAAAGGAAGTTCAGCTCTCTCCATGGCTTAGGACACCCAGAATCCAAAAGAAGCCAAAAAAAAAAAAACCAACCCACAGCCAGGAAGTGATGACCACTGAACTCATTCAGCACCCCTCCTGCTCTTCCCACGCCAATAGGTAGTTAGGCTGCACTAGCAGATTCAAGGACACAACACAGACTTACATCAAAACCTAGCCCTGAACCCATTTCCACCCTCTCTCTTTCCAGTGCCATGGAGACTCTAGTTCCAGGCCGAAAAAGTTTATTCGGGCCTTGACAGCCAGCTTGACCACAGACTTTCAGGACCAAGAGCCCATTGAAGGCTATAACTCAGAAGCACCAGTGCTGCAAAGTTCTGAACTGCCAGGCTAGGCCAGAGAACTGAGGAACAGAGACAATGGGACAGGTCATCAAGACAGGGCAATGTGTATGTAGGGGATTTGTGCAGCACTCCACCAAGACTGAGAGAAAGAGCACAGCATCCAGCTGGAACCAGTTCTGATCATCCAAAAGTCAGTTGGGGAAGAAACTTAGGCAGGTAAACTGTCAGTTACCCAGTATGGGAGGAAGCTGAAAAGTTTTGAGATCAAGCCCCCAGGGAAACCACCATCACAAGTCAGGAAGTGAATGACAGGGGAAAATAAGGTGGGGGGGGGGGGAGGAACTGAAAGTATCAAAGATATTAGGAAGACGAAATCTCAAAGACCTTGAACGTAAATCAACAGGAAAAACAGGAAATATGGCGTCTTGATCTAGTAAACAAGTTCAGAAATCTATGAATAAATATTGCAAAACAAAGGAAAATGATCCAACACTTGATGAGACTGAGGATCCTGTGGAATTTGAGGGGAATGTGCAACTACAACATGCTGTTCCTGGGTGGTTTAAGAGAGAAATGAGAATTATGAGACAGAATGTATGGTCTGCACAACAAAAGTAATGAGCAGAATAGGAAAAATTTCGATCTGTAATGGCAAGCTTCACCAAAGAAATGAGAGAGAGAACAAGAGATTGAGAATGGAAGTACACAGACGTGAAGTACAGCCTGGAAGAAGAGAAGTAAAAAACCAGAACATGAAAAGAAAATATGCTCACAATGCAAGTAAAAAGTATCTCAGATATAGGATATGTAGAGACAACCTAAGGACCATAGATCTTCCAGAAGAACACAAGGCGAAAAACCTCAAGATCATAATACAGGAAATAATAGAATAGAATGGCCCAGAGATTATGAATGTAGAAAATGAAATCCCAGTTGAAAGAAGTCACCAATCGCCTCCAAAAATAAAGAAGAAAACCCAAGGCTGCAAACTCTAAGACACCCAGTGGTTCCATTTAACAATTCAAATCAGAAACAAGTTAGACAAGCTATCAGGAGAAAAACCTTCAAATCTGAATAAGATAAGAACACTAGAAAAAGGAGAAGGAATGAATCCTGTGTTCCAAAGATCTCTGGAGCTCAAGATGAAGCCAAGGGCAACCTATCGGGCAAACTTGAGGTTTGCCAACAGGACATTCAATAATAAAAAAGAGTCTGACACATTTTTTAAATTTTTTTTAATATTTTGCAGGGGGGAAGGCAGGACACTTGTCCAAGGTCACATGTCTAGTGTTAAGTGTCTGAGGTCGGATTTGAACTCAGGTCCTCCTGATTCCAGGGCCAGTGCTCTATTCACTGCACCACCTAGCCACCCCCTGAGACATTTTTAGAAAGAAAGTCAGACCTGAAGAGATTCTTTGTTTCTCAAGCAGCCCCCAAAACAGAAATGCAGGAGGAGTGAATAAATGCCACAGCCAAGGATAGCAACAGCAAAGTGATGACAGAAAGACCAGTGGAAGCCTTCTTTCTAAATGGTCACAAGACGAGTGAAGGTGGAAATCTGGAAGAGGTCACAGTAAAGAGGAGGATGGTGGCATTATGGATAGAGCCTAGGGACACCCTAACTACATGTAAATGCTTCTTTTGTGGGACTCCGTTACCATATGGGAGAGTACACAAAAACACAGGGAGGGAAACAGTGGAATAGAGAGAAGAGAGTGATGTACCAGGGTTAAATTAAGGGCCAGCAATGAGGAAAAGGTGACCTCTATGGTGTCTGAAAGGGACTGAAGAATAGGGGAAAGGAAGGAGGCCACACTTTGGAGGATGGAAGGGTTCCACTGATGAATGCTCCTATCAGTGAAGGGAGATGAGAACCTTAAACTGAATGAGACCTAGGGGACTTGGTGCCTGAGAAGTCTACTGGTCCTGGAAGGGGAGTAGTTGGGAACCCCGAGAGGCAATGCCAGTTGGAGTGAATCCTAGAGGAATGGAAGAGCATGAACACGTGGAGGAGATTTCCAGGCAAAGGTAGAAAGGGGAAAAAAAAGGTCAACAAGTGAGGGTCTAGAATGATCAACGGTGGACAGACCTTACCATGGGCCAGTGTCCTCTCTGACACCTACAATAATTGCCACTGTTATGAGATGAGGGACAAGGGAAAAGAATAATCTACGGGTAAGCCCTACAAGGAAAGGGCAGCAAGTAACTACAGAGCCCAGATTGGATACCTTGGCAGCTTTGACTGCATGAAAAATACAGGGGAAAAAGGGAGACCAGGTGACTATACGGGTCAGGAATCAGAGCATGAGGGTTGAGAGTAAACAAAAAGAGAAGATGGATAATGAAGGAAATGAGAGAAAGCCCTTTTGAAATGAAATTTTAAAAACTATTGAACAAGATTAGCTCAAAGGAAGGGGAGGAAGGGGGGAAAGGGGGAATCTATTTGACTAAGAGGAAAAAGGGGGAAGAAAAATTATATAACCAGACAAAAGCAGAAGAAAAAAGGAACTAACAAAGACAACCCCAAAGGGAAAGGGGTAGCAAAAATGAAGGGGGAGGATCAGGGGGGAAAGGAAGAGAGCCAGTGGGAACAAGGACACTTAAAAAAATGAAAACAAAGTAACTAACGGAACATGATATTGTGTTTACAGCAGAAGAGGGAAGAAAATCATAAGTTGAAAAAGAAATTTAGAGACAGATGGAGGAAAATATAAGCCTAACTCTTATAACTTTAAATGTGAATGGATTAAAGAACTAAATAAATCCAAAAAGAAGTGACAGATTGGATAAGAAAACAAAACCCAACAATCCATTGCTTACAAGAAACATTTAAAAAAAAAAATAAAGACACACAAAATAAAACTGAAGGGATGAAAAAATTTTTGTTGTACATCAAGTGAATCACAAAAAGCAGGAGTTGCTATCATGCTAGCAGATAAAACAAAAACAAACATTCAAAAACTTAAAAGGGATGAACAAGGAGACTACATTTTGCTAAAAGGAACAATGGACAACATGACAAGAAACCAGTATCTATCTATCTATCTACCTATCTACACACACACACACACACAATCCAAATGCCTTAGCATCAATATTCATAAAGGAAATATTCTCTGTACTACAAGAATACACAGACAGTAAGTAATAAGACAGTGACTGGAGACTTCAATATCCCTGAACAGTCCTGGGTAAGTCTAACAGAAGGGAAAATATGGGACACGACAAATTGCTGGAGAAACTAAAATGAAAAAACTTGAAGCATCTTCTAAATAAGATTGCAGAACAGTAAAAATTTCTCTGTACCACATGGAACCTTTTTTTAAAAAATTTAAACATTTAGTTTTTTTCAAGTTCCAATTTTTTTCAAGTTCCAATGTCTTCCTCCTTTCAGTACCTTCCCCACCCATTGAGAAGGCAAGCAATATCATCCCCATTACATAATCACATAGAATTTCTACAAAAATTGACCATGTATTAGGGCACAGAAATATTACAAACAAATGAAAAAAGGCAGAAATAGTCAATACATCCTTTACTGAAATAAGAATAGAAATTGGTTCGGGAGCCACAAACAAAAGATACAGAGCCAAATTATTTAACAATAAAATCTTAGATGATGAGGAAGTCAAAGAACAAATCATAGAAACAACAACGGCAAAGGAAAATAAGCGTGAAACAACATTCCAAAATTTCTGGGATGCAGCTAAAACAGTCCTCAGGGGGAATCACGTCTTTACAATCCTACATTAACAACATAGAAAAACAGAATATTAAGGAACCGAATATATAGATATATATTTTAATATATTTTAAATTAGAAAATCAACAAATAAACGAACCTAAAATCTAAAAATAAGTACAAAAGAGGAGGTATCAAAAATTAAAAGAGGGGCAGCTAGGTGGCGCTGTAGTGAATAGAGCACCGGCCCTGGAGTCAGGAGGATCTGAGTTCAAATCCCACCTCAGACATGGAACATTTACTAGCCATGTGACCTTGGGCAAGTCACTTAACCCCAACTGTCCTGCCTTCTCCCGCCAAAAAAAAATTAAAAGAAAAACAGATATGCAGGAAACAAAAAAGCCATAGAAATGATCAATAAAACGAAAAACTGGTTCTCTGAAACGACTAATAAAATTAATAAACTCCTTACCTAATCTGAAAAAAAAAAGAAGAGAGCAGAAAATCAAATCAATAAAATAGAAAATGAGCAAGGTAAAATCACAGCAAGACCAGAAGCAATAAAAAGAATAATCGGAACATATCGTGCATAGTTACATGCTAACAAAACTGAGAAAATAAAAGAAATAAAGGAATATCTTCAAATGGGCAGGGGGGGGGATGCTTAAAGCACCCAAACTATCAGAAGACCAGATGAAGATCTTAAATAACCCATTATCAGAAAAGAAAATAGATCTAGTTGTAAAGGAACTACCAAAGGAAAAAAAACTCCTGGTCCTGATGGATTTGCAGAATTCTATCAAACTTTTAAAGAACAGATAGTACTCATGCTTCACAAATCATTCTCAAAGATTGAGATTCTTTCTCTACACACCCTAAAACCTACCCACTCCTAAAAAGGAGACAAATGTAGCCCTAATACTTAAACCAGGGAAAAAGAAAACACAAAATAAAATTCTAGGCCAATATCATTAATGAACATTGACTCCAAAATATTAAACAAAATCCTGTCAAACAGACTACAGTGATTTATCCAAGAAATCACTCGGTATGATCAAGTAGGATTTATACTGGGGATGCAGAGATGGTTTTACATTAAGAAAAGAATCATCATTAATCATATTAAAAACCAAAACAGCTAAAACCACATGATCTTCTCAATAGACGCAGAAAAAGCTGTTGACAAAGTACAACACTCTTTTGTGCTAAAAGCCCTACAAAGGATAGGCATATAGACCCTCCCCCCCTTTTTTAAACATTAAAAAGCATCTATCTAAAGCCAAAAGTAAGCATTATATGCAACGGGGATATACAAGCACCTCTTCCACTAAAAACGTAAGTGAAGCAAGAATGGCCACTCTTCCAAGTATTCTTTGATATAGTTTTAAAAATGCTGGCAACATCAATAAGACAAGAGAAAGGAATTAAAGAAATAAAGATAGGTAAAGGGGAGATAAAACTACATGATACAATAGTTTACTTGGAAAACCTCAGGAAAGGAGCAAAGATACTAATTGAGACAATTAATAGCTTCAGCAAAGTTGCAAGCTACAAAATAATTTCTCAGAAATCAACAGTATCTTTATATAATAACAAAACACAAGAAGCAAGTTACTCTTTCTCTCTGGGCTTCAATTCCCTATCTGTAAAATGAAGACAATAAATCAACCCTAACTACCACCGCCTCAGCAAAAGGGAATTTCGATAGAGGACCTCTTCTTGGACTCACCCAATGACTTCCCAGACCATAAAGTGGTGACCCCTTAAACTCTACTCCTCTATATGAATTGTCTCCTCCATTACAGTTTAAAGTCCTCAAGGACAGAAACTGTCTCACTTTTCTGTTTGTAAGCTTAGCACCTAGTAGGCATGTAATACGTGCTTTTCATTAAGTCATTTATCCAGTCATTGCTGTGGGATTCTAGTGAGATAATGGGTGGAAAATGCTATAAAAATGTCAGTTATAGCCTCCCTACCCCCACCCATATGTTGTAAATTTGAGGGTAGGGACTTTTCTTTGCTTTTTTCCCCAGCATTGGCACATAGTAGGCATTTAATAAATATTTGTTGGGAGAAAGTCTAAGAAAAACCACTTTTAAAAGACTTGAAAACTGATCTACAGTAGAGTGAACCATCCTGACTCCCCAGGTCTGTCCTGGCCGTCCACTTTCTTCCAAAAAGGCCATGGGTTCCACGTACAAAATACATTAGGTATGTCCAGGCTCAGCCAGTGTGCAGCTTGGTCTTGCTACTCTATGTTTATAGGTTACAATGCTTTTGGTGGTGTTTTCCTTTTTGCTCAGTGTGGGGACAGTGATAGGTCTGTCAAATAAACAGGAAAGAGGGTTACTGAATCCTTTTTAATGCACAAGTGAGAACAGAAGGAAGGTTAGAAGGAAACACCAGCAGGCAGAACACCGTTAAAAGTTCCATGTTGAATTTACCATTCATTCAGAAGGACCAGCTGTGATCTCTGGTGTCTTGTGCAATCTTTTTCCTATTCTGCTTTTTTATGTGAAAATGCTTACCGTTGTTATTGATGGCGATTTAGGAATGGGGGAGGGGTGTTATTGGGTTTAAAATTTGTTTAATGTTTTAAAAGAAATTTCCTTGAAAAAAAAATGTTAGAAATTTTAGCCTTTTAAAAAATACTGTGAACATAAACACAAAATACTTTTTATGCAAATAGAGCCAGATCTAAATAAGTGACATAGTATTTACTGTTCATGGGTGGGTAAACCCAACAAAATTTTTAAAATGACAATTCTACCTAACTAATCTATTTATTCAATGCCATCCCAATTAAATTACTAAAAAAAAGTATCTTACTGAGTTAAAAAAATAACAAAGTTCATTTGGAAGAACAAAAGGTCAGGAATTTAAAAGAAATCAGGGAAAAAAGATGTGAAGGAAGCAGATACAGCAGTATCAGATCTTGAACTATAAAATGAGAGCATTGTTGGAGTGCAAATTGGATCATTTCAATTATTTTAAATTAAAATTTTCTAGTATAAATAAAACAGATGTAGACAAAAACAGAAGGAATGCAGAAAATTGGAGGAAAACACTTTTCGGAGATAATCTCTCAGACAGAATGGGATTGGGGTGGAATATTGCTGTGGTGTAGAAAATGATAAGCTGATTGGTTTAGAAAAACACAGAAAGCCCTGGACATATGAAGGAAGATGCTATGCCCCTTCAGAGAAAGAGATCAAAAGAAAATATGCATTGTAGGGTCTCACATATATGTATATGAGCATATATGTGTATATATGTGTATTCATAGATATCTATGTATATGCATATGTATGTATGTGCATCCACACTTAATTTAATGGGGGAGGTGGGGTGGAGAGAGGGGAAAAATAAAGTAAAAAATGCACAGCAGAGAACAAAAGAAAACCTACAGGGAAACAAAGAAAAGCTGGGCAGCTATGAAAACAGTGTAATATTCATCATAAAGCTTTTCAGGAAATGGAAATTATGATCAGCTGTGTACATGGTAATTTTTTTTCCTTTTCTCATTTTGTATTTAAGTTTAAAATAAATTTTTAAAGTTACAAAAAATAAAGCATATAATAATTTATAGCATATAAAATTACATAATTATGTAAATAAACTAAAGAAAATCACGTAAAAATTATATAATAAAGAAAAAATAAAGAAAAGCTACCTATATATATATATATATATATATATATATATATATATATATATATACACACACACACATTCATATACATATATGTAGGACCATACTATGCAGATTTTCATTTATCTCTTTCTCTGAAGGTGCATAGCATCTTCCTTCAAATGTCCAGGGCTTTCTGTGTTTTTCTAAATCAACCAACTCATCATTTTTTTTTTTTTTGAGGCAGGAAGGCAAGGCAATTGGGGTTAAGTGACTTGCCCAAAGTCACACATCTAGTAAGTGTTAAGTGTCTGAAGTCAAATTTGAACTCAGATCCTCCTGACTCCAGGGTCGATGCTCTATTCACTGCAGCGCCACCTAGCTGCCCCAAGCTCATCATCTTCTACACCACAGCAATATTTCAACCCAACACCAATCTATCTGAAAGATTATCTATGAAAGCTTTTTCCCCTAATTTTCTGCATTCCTTCTATTCTTGGCTACATTTGTTTTATTCATACCAGAAACTTTTAATTTAAACTAATTGAAATTATCCATTTTGCACTTCAACAATGCTCTCACCTTATAGTTTAAGGTCTGATACTACTTCCTTCCCTGGTATCTGCTTCCTTCCCTGATTTCTTTGAAGTGCCTGGTGAGGATGCTGAGAATAGCTAGCTTTGATAGCAACATACTCTATAAATATTTACTTCATTCAATCCTCACAACAACTCTGGGAAATTGATTCTATTATGATCCTCATCTTACAGTTGAGGAAACTGAGGCAGGGGTGAAGTGACTTGTCCAGGATCACACAGCTAGGAAGTTAGTAAGGTCGAATTTGAACTCAAGTCTTTCTGACTTCAGGCAAAGTGCTCTATCTACTGTGCCTACTATGTGCTGGGCACTGTAGAAAGTTTGCTAAGCCAGAAATGAAGCTGTCCTTGCCCTCTGGGAGCTGACAGCCTATTGGGGGAGCCAACATAGCCACAAATAAGTCTTAGATGCCAAGTTCCTAAAGGAAGCAGCCATAGTACCACACTAGAGCCCGGCAGGACATTCTACTAAGGCTAAGAGGCATTGCACACAGAGAAAGAAGTTCCCTCCAAGTCTAAAGTCTGAAAGGGCACCCTCAGCACCCCAAAGACGAACTGCTACTTTCCAGATGTGTTTCTAGCCATCCCTGGCCTGGGGCTGGGGGACTTCTACCAGGTGAACCCTCCTCCCCCTACTTGCCCAGGCTTGGAAGCTTGTCCTTCCATCCAGCAACCTTGCTTCCAGCTAGAGTTGCAGAAACGAAAGTGGGTTCCCCTCCCCCTTCCCCCGCCCCCCAGAGGAAGCTCCTGGAGGCAGCTCTGGTTACAGCCAGGTGGCCAGGAGTCACTTTCTCCCAGCTGCCACCGGCCTCCTCTCTTCTTCCTGGGGCCACCTTGGATGCTTGCTTCTCCAGGATGGAGAAGACTGTGAGCCAGGCTGTCTGTCCAGCCTCGCAGGGGAACCCAAAGCAGCCCAAGCTCCCACAGCCTTCTCCCCACCAGGCACCTGAGTCTGCAGTCAGGACGCAAGCTGTGGGTCCCTCAGACCCTAGAGGAAGCAGGCCTATTGCATCCCAGCTGGGGGACAGGTAAGTGTTTGCATGTCCCTGCCCCCCTCCAACTGGATAACAGCCTAGAGTCTCTTCCCTATCCCCAGTCTAAGGAGGGAAATAGGATTCAGAGACGAGAGCCTATAAGGTCAAGTGTACAAAGCTGTAGTCCCTAATTAGGAAAAGCATAGTGCTCAGTGGCTGAGGGGGATGAGGGGAGGGGGACTCCCTGAAGGAGGCCCCATGGAGCCAAAGTGAGATGAAGAATCAATTGAGTCAGGTATGAGGGAGGGGGGAATGGAGTGAGCATGTGTTCGTTCATACACACACACACACACACACACACACACACACACTCTCTCTCTCTCTCTCTCTCTCACACACACACACACACACACACACACACACACACACACACACACACACATACATTCACACTCACAAGTGTTATGTGTGGCTCAACTGAGTGAAGGGCTCCAGGTCAGTGGACCATGTGGGCAAGACCAGGCTGCTCCTACCATTGTTCCCTTGACTCCCCTTTCTCAGGTTGGTCACCAAGGATGTCCACCTCCAAGCATTTCCCAGTCCTCATCTCCTCCCTCCTCCTAGCAGCACAACACTGAGGTGAGCCAAGTAGGCTTCAGCCAGAGAAGCTGAAGTTCAGAATGGAGACCTTATCACTATATTGGCCAGCCCTGGACACTCACACTCTCTGGCCTTGGCCCCATTTCTTCCACCTTGGGAACAGATCTCAACCCTGCCTGTTACTGACATGGGGAAGGAGGCCAAAGGGTATTGGACACATGAGAAAGAGAAGGTGGGGGAAAGGAGGGGAGAAGGGGAGAAAGGGCTATCCAGTCAAATCTTACCTCCTTTCCATTTGTTTCCCAGCTTCTCCCAGGCCCTGTGGATCTGGGCAAAAGGCCAAGTCTTGGCTTCACTGAGACCTTCCCAGGGGCCAACTGAGACCCCATCAACTTCCTCCTGTGGTGAGCACCACCCTTGCCCTCCCAAACTTGGAAGTAATAGATGAGCATCCTGTCAGCTGAGCAATCCATTTTCTGTTCCACTCCCTCCTCCTTATAACCTCAACCACCAGCCCAGTTCAAGCCTTCCACACCTATCAGCTAGTCTCCTAGCCAGTCTCCCTCCACCTGTCCCTCCTGAGTGACCTCCCCATTGTCACATTTGGGCTCAAAAGTTCTCAGTGACTCACTCTTGCCCTAAGCCCTTTACTGGGCTAGAAATATCAGAAGTCGATCGTTCTCTGTGATTGAGGAGACAATGCAAAGTCTCCTGGTCTATGTAGCCCCAAACTTCCCTTCACAGCCATACCTCCCACTGGGCCCCAGCTTGTCCTTCTAGCAGTGGACCAGTCTCCATCATCTCTGCCTCCTATGCTGCACTCCAAATGTCCTCTTACCCAGAATGCCTTTCCCCTTGTCTAATTCTTCTAGGCCCAGCTCAGGTGCCACCTCCATAAAGCCTCCAGTGGTATGCCCAAAGGCCTCACAGCACCAATCTACCTTTGTCTGGTGTGAAGGTCCAATTTCTAAACCAGACTAGAGACTCCCCAGGGCAGGGCCTGGATCCTTACCCTGTAGTCTAACAGTGGAGTGAGCCCCTGGGGGTCTAAGTTAACTACATTCTGCCCCTCCCTCAGGCTAAGAGCATTCAGACTGGTGCTTCTTAAACTATGGGTCGAAACTCCGTGTGGGGTCACAAAGCACGGGGGGGGGGGGGGGGGGGGAGTTGGAGAAGGCCTGATTTAGACCAGTGGTCCCTGCTTTGCCTTCCAGCTGAAAGGACTCCAGGGGAGGCCATATCTACACCTGCTGCCTTCCGAGGACTCTGCTGCCTGCCTCCCAACCCCAGTCACACCCACCAAGCATTGCACAGAGAGCTGTTGCTGACCCATAGAAAGTAAAGGAGCAAAGAGCCCTCCTGCCCAGGCAGATAATGGGAGCGGGTGGCTTGGGGTGGGGCACAGAGGGTAGCTGGGCTGCAGGTAGAAATCGTTTGGTCCCATTCATGTATGAGGGGGAGAAATGGCCCGACCTCTAGGGAGCCCTCAGGCTGGGAAACGGGCCCAATTTGATGCCAAGCCAAGGGGCATCCAATACCAATTACCAGAACTCATCCCACTCCCAACTTCCCATGCCCCCTTTTCCCAGGGGCCTGAGCCTCCGGAGCAGGCCTGAACTCCTTCGTGTGCTAGAGAAAAGGCAAGGCCGACAAGGTGTTGGGTCTGGACCTGAGCCTACCCCTCTGCAGGAGGCACTCCATTGTCGGCAACAGAGGCAACAGAAGGTAGGAGCTGCCAGGCTGATCTGAGGCTGGGTCTAGGGAGTAGACATGCAGCCCAGAGTGGTAGGTGGATCTGAGCACTTAAAGAGAGCAGAAATATCCCACTTGGATCTGTACTAACGTGGAATCTTGGGCAAGTCACTGCCATTTTCTCATCTGTGAAATGATACTGTGAGTGAGGGCCCACTCTGTCCCTGCTAACATCTCATGTTCTGAAGGGCTACAGGGAAAAGCCTGGCCTTCCTCCCTCTCTCTTCATCAAGAAGCAGCAGGAAGAAACAAGGAGCAAGAGCCAAGATGAACAGCTGGAGTTCATGAGGATCCGAGAGCGCCTCCGCCAGCAGCGGCCTCCCCAGCCCCCAAGTCTCTGACACTACCTGTGGCATCCTCCTCTGCCCACCCCTCACCCTCCTCAGGTCTTGGGGATGGCTGCATCTCCCTGGCCCACTTCCCCCAAGAAAAAAATGCAATGGTCTTGAAAAATAAACAAATCCTTTAATTCATGAAGTGTATGAGAACAAAGCCAAGGGCAGGATGGTTGGCACTTTTTGTTGAAAGTCTCACTTCTCCACCAGGTCTGAGAGGCCCAAGTGGAGGAAGGGTCAGTCGTCCTGCCCTCAGCTGGAGAGCAGGGATGCAGGGGGAGCGATGGCATGACTGGGGTGGGAGAAGCTCTACAGAGGCATCAGGTGAGACGAAGACTAAGGTGCCAAAGAGTAAGGCCCTTGAGAACACTATGATGTTTGGATACCACTTCCCCAACCTCAGGAGTGAGTTCCAAGGGCAAGTCTAGGTTGGGGACTGGAGCACAGCTTTCTTCAAGGAAAGAATTCTTAGAAGATACCTCCGATCTGTCTGCCCAAATGCAATGGGGGCAGGGGGGAGGGGGACATATCTGTGCTGTGCCAGGGCAACTCCTTTTCCAGAAACATTTAAACAAACATGAACACTCTTATCAACCAATCCAACAAAAGGCTTAAAATGCAGCCAAACAACAAGGCACTATGGGTAGGACCTGGAGAAATCAAATGGGCCATAGAGGTACCTCAACAGGGCCTATGGCAAACAAGAGCAGGAATATATCCCTGCGCCCCCCAATCACCCCAGAAGGGAGGCTAGAAAGCAAGGGTGAGAGGCAGAGAAGATCAAAACGGGACCAGGACTTTGCCTCGTCCCAGGGCCCAGAAGGGGCCTTCAGTGCTGGAGACGGAAGGGGTTGTCATCATCTGCCTGCATGAAATAGTAGAAAAAGGCCAGAAAAAGAGCAAAACCAATGAAGAGAAGGAGCTGGACCCAAAGGGGCACCATTCTGCCATTCTTTCCAAGCTTATCCCCAGAGCCTTGGGCAGGTCTAATAGCCTGGCGGGCTTCCACCTCTGGAGGGAGGGAGTACCAGTGGAAGCTTGGGGAGGTTGAGGAAACTGGGGTGGAGGAGGTAAAAGAAGAAGAAACCACCGGGCTGGAAGAGAAGGCCGAGTCAGAGCTTGAGCCAGTTCGGTAGTGAGAAACACTCTGGTAGGCATTGCTGTCCTGGTTGAAGTAGGCTGAGTCACTATTGGGGGGGGGGGGGGGTGTATCAGAAAGACTCAGCCATTCCCCTAGCCCTCCCCCACACCTGCATTGGCCAATGCATGGCCTCCTCTCTATGAGCACTGTCCCTAGCCCAAGGTCCCAGCTATCTCAGAAGCAGTTTCCCCAGCAACTGCCTCCCCCAGTGGCCATGGTTCCCCAGTGCTGAGGGCCCATTCTTTGGCCTCTAGTACTCCATTCCCCCCTGCACACATACGGCACCCCTTAGCCCACAGTCTTTTCCCTTGAAATGCCCTCTTTCCCCAGCCTAGTCTGGCCAAATACTTCCTGACATTCAAAAGCCCAATCACAAGCCCCCTCTTTCAGGGAGCCTCCCACCCCCATCCCCTGCTGGAAGAGAATTTGCTTTCCTCTGAATCCCCCTGTACCTTTGCCTGTACCTTCCTTATGCCCTTCCTCTCATTCACTGTGGGCCTATGCCCCAGGACTGGCTGTTTTCACCTCTGCCAAGAAGCTAGGCACCCTTTTGGGGCTTGTTCCAGGAACATCTGCTGAATGAACACTGAGCATCCCCTCCCCCATCCCTCAGCCTTGCTAGTGCCAATGGTGAGACACAGGGTGGAAGCCAATACAGAGTGAATAGCAGGCTAGAGGAGGGCAGGGCACTGTCCCCTTCACTTACCTGTCTATGTTCTCCTCCTGGCCTAAGGGGTAGAGAATATTCTCTCTTATCTGTAATAAGGCAGAGAAACAAGGTAGGGTCAGTCTCCCTGGCACCAGGGCCATCACTGTCCCTGTTGATGACAATCCTGACTAGACAGCCACCCATCATGCCCTGCTACGGAGAGGACCAGCTGTCTCCTGGGTCAGAACTATCAGGTAACCAGTCACTTGCTGGCCTTCTGCTTGTGGGGGTGGAGGAACTAGTGCCCTGCCTCCCCACAGCCTCATTCTCTCTCTCCATGGGCCTCCTGCCAATGGGACAGTGCTAACTGCTCTGCAGCTGTCCTATCTCCTGCTCAAATATGGAGGCGGATGGCATTTCTGTGCCGAGTTTTCCTCCAAGCCCCTACCTCCCAAGAACAAAAGCATGCAGGGCCTACCTTCTCCCGAAACCTAAGCCTTGAATGGGCAGACAAGCAGCAAACTAGTCCCTTTTCCCTGACAAGAGAGGCAGGGAGCAGCATCCTGCATGGATCTCCCCAAAGCAGGAGATGAATGAGGAAAGGCCAACCCCCTGGCCTCCCTCAGTCGTCTCCTTGGCCCTGTATTCAATGACCTTGGCATCAGGTATGGCATATCCATCCTGCTTGCCAGAGCCAGCTGTCCTGGTATGGGCCAGAGTCTCAAGTCTGAGACTCCTTCCCTATCCAGGCTGGGAGTCAGCTAGTGGAAGGCCTCAGTCAACTTGTTCTCTTTTCCTGTCCCTCTGTGGAGGCCAGAGCCTCAGAATGAGGAAAACTAGGTTTGGGAGTCCTGCCTGGGCAGAGGGTGGGCTCAGCAAACCCTAGATTAACTTAGGGTAATGTTCTTGTTCCCCAAATCAGCTCTCTGCCCTGCCTTGGGCCCCTGGGAGAACTGGAGATGAGTGGTTCAAAATACCCAGAAGCAGTGAGGTACACAGCAAAGAGCCCTGGAAGTGGCTTTAAAGGCAGGCTCTGCTGCTTACCAGGCCACCTGGGGAGTCCCTTAGTCTCTCAAGGCCTTCTTCTC
>CM053582.1:692462-704502 GCA_028627135.1 Pseudochirops cupreus
CCCGATCCACTGCAAACCTTGCTTTATGTCCACATGCTACCTGGGGGAATGGGGCAGTGGCAATTAGGCCCTGTCTTAAGGGCCCTCTAGAGAATTCTAGCTAAAAAAAGATTATGTATACATGATATCATATGGCAAACTCGAACATGCTTCAGAAACAGCAGCTCCTCCTTATTATTACTGTTCCTGTTATTATTAGAGAGGGGCAGGGGACAGCGCATAGGGGCAAACTCTACAAATGGATTCCTGCTGCAGAACGGACTTAGAAAACCACAAATTCACATGGCCTATGGTGTATTGGATTTTCATTCATTCTGTTCAAGGGTTCCCAGTGACATTTTCATTGAGTTCAGAGGTCACTTAGGAGTTTGGCTGGCTGGTCACAGGCCTGAGCTGGATACCTCTGGTGTCACGGACAGCAAGCCAACCTCAAAACAAGGAAAAGTTGGCTTCATGCCCTACTACCTCTGGCACATGGGCCCTGAGGGTTCCTAGGTGCTCTAGGCAACTTGCAAAAGATGTGGTGCCAGTGTGCAGTTACACATGGGGCTTCCTCATCTAGGAATTTGCTCCAGCACCAATGGCATTGTTGTCTAGCCCCTCATCATTTAATAGCTTGTGTGGGAGGCTGATGGATTAGCTGACTTTGGCATGGAGATGGTGGGGACTGGGGCAGGGGCTCATACTTACCCGCTGGCGCAGGTGGTAGGTAGGTACCTTGGCACTGTCACTGCTGTAGCTTGTGGAGGGCAGGGGCTCCTGGAAGCTGGTCCTGGCTTTGGCTACCGGAATGGCTGCAGTATCAGCCTCTCCATAAGTCTTGGTAGTTGAGTAACTCTCTTCATAGTAACTGTCATAGTCAACTAGAAGAGTCACAGAGGAAGGAAAGGGGAGACAGCCAGAGACCAAGGCTTTGGTAGAAGCAGCTAAGTGGGGCAATTGCCACCTGGGCGAGTCACTTCACTGCTGCCTACCTTAGTTTCCACTCTGTAAAGTGGGGCTAATGACAGCACCGATACTCTCAGGACTGCTGTGAGGCCCAAAGGATAACATTTGTAAAGTGCTGAGCACAGTGCTTGGCACATAGTAAGCGGTACGTAAATGTTGGAGGCCAAGGGCTCCAGGCAGCCATACAGGCTGCCAAGGTCAGGCCCCAAGTGAGTTGCCTCCAACTATGAAATAATTATAGTCATCCTTGCCTCCCAAACTACCTGTTGGGGCTAATCCATGAAATGAGATCATGAATGAATGGGCAAGCAATCTGACTGGGAGGAAAGGATGTCCACATGAACAATAGGGATTATAGAAGTTAGCCCAACCCAATTGGGCACAGGCACACTAATACAGGGCTCAGCCAAAATCACAGGCCTCCTCCCTCACCTTTATCAAAGGGAGCCTTTTGGGGCCCGTCTTGGGAGCAGGTCATATTTGTCTAGCCCAAAAGTACTGGCTTCTAGCTGCAGAGAGGGACAGGGAGTCAGAGACCAACCATGCCCTTTGCCTCCAAACAGCCCCATTTTGTTCCTGGGCCGCATCCTACATGTACAACTGGGGAAAGGCAATGCCACGACAGGCCAGGCCCTGCCACTCCCTAGGGTGAGCCTGAACCCTCCTGGATACAGGAGCCACTCACCTTCTTCCATGTCTTCATCTTCATCCTGTCTGGAACCATAAGCGTCACCCTCAAAATGCTCTGTGGCACAACGGAAAGATACTCTGTGAGAGAGGCTGCCAGAACTCATCGCACCAAGGGCAGGAGGATTTCATTTCTGCTGAGTGGGCCCCCCCTTCCTCCTCACCTGGATATCGGTAAGAAAAGCTGACAGTCCCAGGGGAAAGTTTGGTTCTCTGACTTTCGTATTCATAGATTTTCTTCTCATACAGTTTTCGAGTTGAACCTGGATGCCGGGTCAGACAGGTGAATGTCCCCAGAGGTGCCAGAAAGCGGCCCCCAAGCTTTGCGGGGATCTCAGGGGGCCTGGGTGGGCATGGGGTGCGGAGGCGTACCCACAAGGCCTGCCCCTCTGCGTGGGAGGAGCATGGCGGAACTCCCGCCGCTGCACTGTGCCCGTGAGACCCCCCGATCCCATCCGGCCCGCTCAGGGGGCTGGGCTCTCAGGCGCCATCAGCGCTCGCCGGGCCTAGCAAGCCCTCGGTGTGCGCCCGGGAGCCGGGAGAGCTGCGGGGGCCGGGAGAGCTCCGGGGGCCGGGGGAGCTCCGGGGCCGGGGGAGCTCCGGGGGCCGGGGGAGCTCCGGGGGCCGGGGGAGCTCCGGGGGCCGGGGGAGCTCCGGGGCCGGGACAGCTCCGGGGGCCGGGACAGCTCCGGGGGCCGGGGGAGCTCCGGGGCCGGGGGCCGGGCCTGCCTCACCTACTCACCACCCTACCACGCCCCCTAGCCTCCAGGAGGCGCGGACGCTTCCCCCTCCCGGCCCCCCGCTCCGCCCCCATTCTCCGCGCTCACCCACGATGGGCCCGTGGGGGATGTTGTAGAGCTTGAGCATGCGGACGAGCTCCTGGTCGGAGAGGCGGCGGTAGTCCTCCATTGGGGACACCTGAGGGGAAGGCCCGACGGGGCGGGAGCGGGTGAGCCGCCGCGCTTCGAGGAGCCCCGGGGCAAGCCGGCCGCACGGCCCGGCCAGGCAAGAGCCAGGGGCGGAGGCGCTTACCAGGCAGCGGATCGGCGAGCCCCCCTCAGAGAACGAGGCAGACGGCGACGGCGGGCGACAGCGGGCCACGGCAACCGCGACGGAAATGACCGCCGGGGCGTGGTCTGGGCGTGGCCCGGCAGCCGAGGGGGCGGGACAGAGCCGGCCGGGGGCGACGGGGCCCGAGCCCAGGGGCGGCCGGGGGCGGGGCCGGCGGGCGGGGGGGGCGGGGCTTGGCGACCGAAGGGACAAGGCGGGGCTGGGCGGGGGCGACAGGGCCCGAGCCGGGGGCGGCCGGAGGCGGAGCAAGCTGCCGAGGGGCGTGGTCGGGGGCGTGGCCACGGTCCCAGGCGCTGTGGGCCCAGGGTGTCGACTCAGAAGGGCCGCTAAATGTCCCTCAGGGTCTCAAGTGGTAGCCTAGTGCCTTAAAAAGCCCCGTTTGCGTGGCCCGTTTTCTCGTCTGTTTATTTATCTGGCGAGGCACTCCCTGGTGACGCTTTGGAGGGCCTCTTGGTTTGACGCCTCAGGGCAGCCAAGCTTTGATTTCCTGGCTCCCAGTGAAAACCATGAGGCCTTGTTTTTTACATCCCAAAAAAAGGATGAACCTCACCGAAACGCATAGCAAAATTAATAATCCCGAAAGAATCAGGGCTCTCCAGCAGATTCTCCAGGGGCCCCTGGGGTCTCCTTGAAGTCTCAGCCACGTGACTAGTCCCCAAAGCCAACCACCGGGGCCACCCAGCCCCTCCTCCATTGGTCGTGCTTGACCTCATGCCCTTAAGCTCCCTCCCTGTGTAGAAATCTACACAGACAAGGCCCGTGAAGGCGGCACAGTAGCTAGAACGCACAGAACGGCCCTGAATCCCGAGAGCCCCTTGCCATTTCTACATAAAGCCAGTGGCCAGAAAAAGAAAAAATTCACTTGCCAGGAGCACATGAGCCTGAGACTAGATTGTGCAGTGCTTTTTGTCATCCTCTACCCTGGGCAACCCGTGAAACAGGAAAATACCATAGTGCCCTCCAGTCCCCTTAACTACTTTGGCTTCTGCTGCTGCAATTTAGAGACACTCAATGAGAATTTATTTTCCTCTTCATTTTCCACCAGCCTTCCCCTTCACAAAAATCATGTCCCTACAAGATAATATCCTTGGTAGCCCCCAACTCCCTTTTCAGCTTCCTTTTGTGTATTGTGCTTCCCCCATTAGATAGTGAGAGCAGAAGCTGTCTTTCTTTTTCTTATCTGTATCCCCAGCACTTAGCACAGTACCTGGGACCTAGGAGGTGCTTAATAAATCTTTATTGACTATTGAATATTTCTTAAGAGTTTGGGATGCATGACCAACAAGATGGCAGACTGGACATTTTTACAGATCCTCAGGAGTTCTCAAACCTCTCCAAAATGGGAGTGAGAGCTAAAGCAATTTCAGCTCTCTACAGAATGGGAGACATCAAAAATCCAAACAAGGTAAAAACTAAACAAACCAACAACAGAAAAAGCCAATATTCCCTACCCTCTACTGAGCCCTCACCCAGGATCCTCTCCTCTACCATTCACTAAGCTCCATTCATCCACAACAGAAGGCACCTTCATGCCCCCTCCCCACCCACAGTGCAGTAGAGATCCAACTTCTAACAGCAGAAATTTGGTCAGGCTGTAATAGCAGCATGGCAGCACTCTGTTTCATTGGGCCAGAGAACTGAGGAACAGAGGGAATTGGCAAGAGGGGGAAGAGGAAGTAAGAAATGTGTGGCACTCCAGTGAGTCTGAGAAAAAGAGCCCAGCATGCAGCTGTGGCCAGTTCCGTCCCCTCAAAAGTCATTTGGAGCAGCGACCTATGGTAGTAAACCAGGAATTGCCCAGTAAAGGAGGCAGAGACACTTTAACACCCAGCCCCTGTGGAAACCTCCATCAAAGGGGAGGGAGTAAGAAAGTAAGCAATAGAGGAAACTATTTTAAAAAGATTAAAATTACCACTGGAAGAAGCAGATAAACCAACAGGAAAAACATCAACAGCAGGTCTAGGAAAAGAGTCCAGGCATCTATAATTGAGCTGTTGTGGAGTCACTTCAGTCATGTCTGACTCTTTGCAACCCCATTTGGGATTTTCCTTGGCAAAGATAGTGGAGTGGTTTGCCATTTCCTTCTCCAGCTCATTTTATAGAAGAGGAAACTGAGGTAAATAGGGTTAAGTGACTTTCCCAGGGTCACACAACTGGTAAGTGTCTGAGGCCAGATTTGAACTCAGAAAGATGACTCCAGACCTGGCACTCTATCCACTGTGCCACCCAGCTGCCCCCTATAACTAAACACTGTAAAACAAAGGAAAATGAATCAGCACCAGATGAGGCAGAGAACATTGTGGATTTTAAAGACAGCATATTGTTTCTGAATGGTTTAAGAGGAAAAAAAATCATTATTTATTAAGCCCTTACTATGTACCAGCTGCTGTGTCAAAGAGGCAAAAGATAGTCCCTGCCCTAAAGGGGCCTACAATCTAATGGGGGATGTATGTGTGCAAAGTTAACCTGAATGACTCCATGTTTAAACTTTGCTCAACTTTGGGTACATGCACAACCAGCCTGTACAACATGGCAATCCAGAAATACCTTTGGGTATATGCATTTAGATGTGGGAGGAAAGGCTGAAGTAGCACCAAACTCCTGCCTTCATGAAGTGAGTACCAATAAGCACACTTTTGTCCTTAGGTACTAATTCTTTCCTCCTGTCTATAAAAACAGGTTCAGTGTTGGACCCAACTGTTTGCTGCTTTAGTATACTAATAAAATCCCTTTACCTTTCTTCTCCTGAATTGACCACAAATTGAATTATTGACCAGGGTGAAGCTGAACCAAGATTTCTTTTAACACATGCAAAAAAATCTATACAAAGCAAGTTATACACTGGATCAACAGAAAGTAATTAAAAGAGAAAAGGCATAGAATTAAGAGGGGTTAGGGAAGGCTTCCTGGAGAAGGCGGGATTTTCTTCTTGTTGTTTGTCCTTTGTTTTAGTAGAGGACCAATGACATCATGGAGTGAGATCTTGGCTTGCATGTGAATTGGATTTAAGTGAGGCTGAGTTGCAGTTGTCAGCCTCTCTCTCTAACACAGCCATCAAAGTCCAGTGACAAGGCAAAAGTCAGGACAGATGGAGATGGCTGAGTTGCACCTTGGCATCTTCAATGTCTGACCAAGCTCAAACTACTCCACAGCACCTGCTTCGGCTGCCTTCATAGCCAATGGAACAAATTGTTCTCATCTGCCCACAGGAATCTTCACATGCTTGGAGTAAACATCCCCCTAATTCACCAAAGGGTTTGAGGCCCATTGGTTATTCTCAACCTGGGTCAGCCCATCTACTGAGACAGTTTTACCAGGATGTGGCCACTGTGCCTTCTATAGGTGAGCCACAGGTGAGGGTTGGGTGCCAGGGGGACACCAAAGATGGATAAGCAGCCCAGAAAAGGGCTCAGCGAGCCTTCACACCAGAGGGGCTAGTCCTCCTTGAATACCCCATATACTCCTGTGGGATTTTAAATGGAACCTGAAGGAAGCCAGGGAGGTTAGTAGTTGTAAAAGAGAAGTGAGAGTATTCCAGGGATGGGGGACAGTCAGAGAGAATGCAGGGAACCAAGAGATGGAAGGTCTTGTACATGGAACAGCCAGGAGGCCAGTGTCACTGGATGAAAGAGTTATGTGTTGAGGAGTAAGGTGTAAAAAGACTGGAAAGGTAGGAGGGGACAGGTTATGAAGAACTTTGAATGTCAAACAGAACATTTTGTATTTGATCTTGCAGGCCAAACCCCCTTTTTTCTGTTGTGTCTCATTCTTAGAAATATCAATTCTTGCAGGTGATAGAGAGGATGTCGCCCCATGGTAGGATTCTTCCTATGTCCCTGTCTATGCAGTTCATTATTGACCTTTGCCCTCCCCTTGGCCATTTCCACACCTCATTTGCCTCAAAATTTCCTCCTTGACTGCATGCCCTCCCACTCTTTTGGGTGTCAGTTGTCCCAGGAGTTTCTATTCTCCTTCTTCTGAGACAGGATAAATCATCTCTCAAAGCACCAAGTCCATGAAGATAATACCTATTGTAAGGTTCCCATCTCCCTCTCTTCTCTTATAGGCATATTCATCAGCGGTACACCTCTCCACCACTGAAACAAAGTTTTCCCTTTTTTCAATCTCTCTCTGCCTTCTTGCCCATCCTCCTATACACTTTCTTCTTCCTGAGTGCCTACAGAAGTTATTTTCCCTTCATTTTCAGCCTCGACTTGATTAGTGTACATCACATTCCCTTAATTTGTTGTTCAGTCATTTTAGTCGTGTCCAACTCTGTGCGACCACATTTGGGGTTTTCTTGGCAAAGATATAGAGTGGTCTGCCTTTCTTTCTCCAGTTCATTTTATAGATGAGGGAATGAAGGCAAATAGGGTTAAGTGACTTGTCCAGGATCACATAGCTAGTAAGTGTCCAAGGCTGGATTTGAACTCAGGTCTTCCTGACTACCGGCCTAGCAATCTATTCACTGCCCCACCTAGCTGCCCCCTAGACCCTTAATTTAGTACCACAAAAAATATTGATTCACCTGTAGGTGGGGTGTTGTGAGATTTAGTCTACTACGTTTCAGATCTGTTTCTTCATCAATTCTATTTGATTTCTGCTTTCACTCTTGTCTCCTCAAGAAAGAATTCTCTTAATAGTTTCTCCTGTTATCTTATTGTTTTCCTTGATTGCTTTATCTGTTTACTCCACAGGTTCCCAAATTTATTTGGCCTACCACCCTGTCTGATGAAGGAGGTTCAGGATTTGCGTGAACGGAACACTCGGCACTTCAAAAGACCCAATATAGTTTATTTAGAATATAGGCAAGTGGGAAGGAAGCCAGAGACAACAGAGTAAAAGCTTAGGGATAGTAAAATAAGGGCAACTATGATTTATATATATACATATATACATATATACATATACATATATATATATATATATATATATATATATATATATATATATATATATATATACACACACACATGTCCACGATCATAACCGATGCAGGGAAGCACCAACACCTGACCACGCAAGCTGAGGAATCCCGGGTACAGCCGTCAGGGTCCTGCTCAGGAGGGTACCAGGCAGGACGTCTCCTCCATGGGTGAGATTCCTATTTGGGGTCTGAATCTTACCGTTTAAGCAGTGCTGAGAACAAAGAAGGCATCCTGCCAGGTGTTTTTTAGCAAGCATCATATCTTGTGTGAGGCTGGGGAGGGAGGCCAATCCTCCAAGGCGCCCCCCCCCCCCAGGAAGGGAGGCCAGTCCCTCCAAAGCCGCCCCAAGAACAATGTTTCCTCGGAATGGCTAGTTCCAGGAGTTGGGCATTTAACCATATCTCTTCTCGAGGTCCTGGCCAGGGTCCCAGGAGAAGCGCAGCCCTCATGTTCCCAGGATTCTCTGTTCCAAAGCAACTCAGGGTAATAGAGAGGTCTTATTGAGTTGGGGCCTTGGTTTGTATAATCTTATTCCTTACAGAGGGGCTTACCTTGCCCCTTCACACTCTTTTTAAAAAAAAATACTCAGTGTCCCCCTGGAAATCTACTTTCTTTAACCCTTTAGCAGTTTTTAAAAAATTTGCATCATTTCAAGAAAATATAAAATGTATTTTTTAAATGACACATCTTAAATTGAATAATTTATTGTAAATTCATGGGATTTTTCCTCCATTGAAATTTTGATGATGCAATATCGCATCATGTAACTACAGTGTCATATTGTAAATAAGTCAATTCACACACATATTCCTGCTGAGGCGTGCTGGATTCCCTTACAATGTGCAACACGCTTGCCTGCCAACATTTGATTGTTAAGACCTGTTGGCAGACTTGACCATTGATCCATTATAACTTTTATTTTTTGTGTCTATCTGGAAAATAATGTAATCATGATGACTTTAATTCTGTTACACAACAGATGAAGCATATACAAACAGTTTTTCAAAATTTTAACTTTTCTTTTTGCCTTATGCTTCCACAACCATCCTTATTTTTATTCAATGACACCCCCCCCCGCCCCGATTGCACCAGAGGCCTGCATCTTGAGCACTATTGCTCTTTGGAACACACTTCCATTCCCTCCTATGTTGTAGGCTGCAGAACAGTCTTGTGCTGTTTGAATTTCCTTTCCTTTATATTTGAAGGTCTTTATCCTGGTTATTCACAGAATTTGCTGTTTCTCAATGTGATTATTAAATTTAACTACTATGTGTCTTGGAGTATATAGCCTCAGGTTCTTTTTTCTGGAGGTGATCTATTTTGATCAGCACTTTTGTTTTCTATGTTCACATGTTCTGGGCAGTTTTCCTGTATTATTTCTTTGCATTGTAGTGTTCAGATTTTTTTGACTTATGTTCTTTTGGGAGCCCTATAATTCCTAAATTGTCTCTATACATCCTGTTATTATATTTTGCTTGTATAAAGAGCATACTTTCTTTTAACATTATTGCTTTTTGCTTCTGTTCTTCCAGATTGTCCTTCACTTCTGTGTATTTGCATCCTCAGTCTTTTGGTGTTTTTTTTTAACCACTACAGTTTTGAGATTTTCTATTTTGCAAATTATTTTTGTTGTACAGGCTATAAATTCAGCTCTCACAATTCCTTTTTTTTTTTCAATTCTCATTCTGTTTGACTCATACATACAGCCTGTTATCTATACTGTTGATCACCCTCTCCTCCATGATACTCTCTTCTCTCTAGGTTTTTGGGATACCACTTTCTTGTGATTCTCCTCCCACCTCTCTGACATCTCCTTTTCTGTCTCGTTTGCTGGATTCTCCTCCAAATCACACCCTCCACTGTAGGGAAACTTACAGTCCCTCAGGCTTCTGTCCTGACCCTCTTCTCTCTTCCCTCTACACTGCTTCACTTGCTGATCTCCTCAGATCCCAATGGTTTAATTACCATTTCTACACTGACCATTTTCACATCTGCCTTTCCTGGTCCAATCTCTCTGTTGGTCTCTAATCTCTAATCTCCAACTGCCTTTCAAACATCTTGACCTAGATTTTCAGTAGACATCTTAAACTCAATATGTCCAAAATAGAACTCATGATCATGCCCCCTAAACCCTCTTCTCTGCTCTCTTATCTTTCCTTATTACTGTAGAGGCCATCACCATCTTCCTAGTCCCTCAGTCTCCCAACCTAGGAGCCATCCTGGAGTCCTCACTATCTTTCACCCCCCCATATCCAAGCTATTGCCAAGACCTGTCCATCTCATCTCTGCAACATCTCTCCAATATGCTGTCTTTTCTTGGACACTGTCACCCACCTCACGCAGGCCCTCATCTCCTCACTCTTGGACTATTTCAATAGCTTACTGGTAGGTCTGCCTGCCTCAAGTCTCTCTCTTTTCCAGTCCATCCTCCATTCAGCTACTAAATGATTTTCCTAAAGTGCAGGTAAGATCACATCACCCTCCACCTCCTCACCCACTGTAATCAGTAATCAAGGGGTCAGGGAGCAAGATTTACAAAGCAAAAATAGTGTTTAAAAGAGAGAGAACTCAGCACAGCTAAGATAGCGGAAAGGAAGCAGAAGCTTTTCCAAGCTCCTCCAAGAATTCTGTCACTAAAAGCTAAAAAGTTAATTTTAACAGATTTAAGAGTGACAGAACCCATTGGGAGATGGAGTGTGGCAGATTCCCAGCCCAGGAAAGTGCCTACTCAGGTTTGGAAAGGGAGAACACAGAGCACACAGCAGCTGCACCACCACGGATCTGAGAAGAAGCCCTAGCCAGCCAGCAGACTCACCCACCCTAAGGGTGATTTGCAGCCATCTCACCACAGGACAGAGGATCGTCAAAGCTGGGTAAGAGAAAACACAGGGCCCACAACACGGACAGCAGCTTTTCCTGGGGCTACCAGCCCACAACCTGGATGTTTAAAAATTACATACCCAAACTTCTACAAGTCAATATGGAGGAATAAAACCTAGTTGCTCTGATCCCCCCTCCCTGACTCAGAAAAGTCCTGAGATAATTGCCCCACCCAGAGTAAAATCCTGAATTAGTGGAAACAGCCTCAGGCTTGGGAGTCACTGAGGAAGAGGGAAGTGAGGCAGTAAGAAGTCTAAGCCCAGGAGGGTGGATCCAGAAAACACTAACTACACAAGCCCAGGTGTGCTTTAGCACCACCAGGGGGAATCAGCTGACAGCAGCCTTGATGGCCTCCTGCTACTGAGCCTCTCTGAGCTGTAGCCCAGAGACACAGAAGTGGAAACCTGAAGTAGCCAGACCACCCTGCCCCCATAGGTTACTCTGTAAGCCTCAGGGTAACTCAGGAAACACTGAGAGTCCTGGCCTTGGCCTCAGTCTAGTCACTCAGAGGCTACAGTTCACAAAGTTAACAACCAAACCCCCACCTCCCAGCCTGAGAAGCTCAATACTTCTGCACCCCAGAAGCAGACAGCCACTTTAAAAATCCAAGACATAGGCAATCAAAATGGGCAAGAAGGAAACTACGAAGGCTAGGACAATCAAATCCTTTTATAGTGAGCAAGAACAACCAAACTCAGAAGACAACACAGACTCTATACTCACACTGGAGACCACAGAAGGAAATGTGAATTGGTCTCAAGCTCAAAAAGCATTCCTGGAGAATCTCAAGAGGGATTTTAAAAATGAAATTAGAGAGGTAGGAGAAAAATTTAAATCTACAGTGACCAAATTGGAAAAAAATCTCACTGAAGAAAACATATCTTTAAGAAGGAATATTGGAGAACTAGGACAGGAGGTCCAAAATCTAAGTGAGAAAATACCTCCCTAAAAGTAAAAACTGAACATATGGAAAAGGATCTTCAAAAACTAATTGAGGAAAATAATTCACTAAAAATTAGAATCAGTCAAATTGAAGCTAAATACTCTATGATGGAGCAAGAGTCAGTCAAACAAAACATAAAGATTGAAAAATTAGAAGAAAGTGCAAAATATCTCACTGGAAAAACAACTGACCCAGAAAACAGATCCAGGAGAGATAACCTAAGAATTATTGGCCTACCAGAAAGCCATGATGAAAAAAGCAGCCTGGACAGCATCCTCCAAGAGATTGTCAAAGAAAACTGTCCTGAGGTCCTAGAATCAGAAGGTAAAATAGTTATTGAAAGAATTCACCGATCTCCTCCTGAAAGAGACCCCAAATTGAAAACTCCAGGAAATATAGTAGCCAAATTCCAGAGCTACAAAGTCAAGGAGAAAATACTGAACGCAGCCAAAAAGAAACAATTCAAATATCGTGGAACTACAGTCAGGATTACACAGGACTTGGCAGCTGCTATATTAAAAGAGTGGAGGGATTGGAATTTGATATTTCATAAAGCAAAAGAGCTAGGACTGCAACCAAGGAT
>CM053582.1:705002-723607 GCA_028627135.1 Pseudochirops cupreus
CTATGAACCTGGGAAGCCTCCCTAGAGTGATTTATCTGTACCTGGGAGGCTGGGAAGCCTCCCTAAACCAATTTCTCTGTACCTGGGAGGCTGGCCTAGGATAATCTATCTTTCCCTTAGCTTACCCCCTCCATTTTCCTTTGTAACCACTTGTTTGCATCTATATGACAAATTGCTTAGCAACAAATGATGTTAGTTAGATATACAAACCTAATGAAATGTATAAAAGATTCTACATCTCTGAACTCGGGGCTGCTCCCCCTTTAATTGGCATGGAGTAGCCCCAGCTGGTAAATTAAAGCTCCTTAAAACTTTTAATTCGCACTCTGTGGTCACTTTGTTAAGACTCGTCAAGTCATGTCATTTCAGTGACAAGTTCCAGTTGGCTAACCACATGGTTGAGAAGAACTTTTTTCAATTAACTATGTGACCAGAACTTTCACTGTGTTCCAAAAGGCCTGTAACCTTTGGCCCCCTCTTTGCAATTGAGAAGAGATGGTTCCCCCACACACACCTACCCCAACCCCCCCCAGGGCTTCATGGAGAAGGCATAGAAGCTTGGCTCTAGGAAATATGGCCAGAGCACACCTCATTATATCTGTTTATTGTGGACAGTATGAGATGTCTTTTTCAGGGGATTGGTATCCATTGATCATTGTCTCACCTCAAACAATACTTTTCTGATGGACAGTTGTCTTTCTATTCACCGTCTCCAGCCTTATAGGGGTCAGACATCTGAAATCTTATGCTCATATGATTTGGGTTTAGCTAAAAAAAAATTATGCTGTGTTTCCTTAGTGAAAATTCACTCATCAACTTACCCAGGTAAATCCTCTAGCCAAACTCCTAGAAAAACTGTCCATAACTGTTGCCTCTACTTCCCTTGCCTTTTGCTCATTTCTCAACCCCTTGTAATCTATCTTTTGACCTCACCACCAAGGAGCAGTTGCTATCTCCAAAGTTACCAAATGACCTCTTCGATGACCAATTTTGTTGATCTTTTCCCAATCTTCATTCTCATAATTTCTCCTTTCTGGATTGCTATGAACCTGATGCCTTGTGGTTCTTCTGCTACCTGTCTAATACTCTTTATTAGTCTCCTTTGCTGGATTATCATTCATATTACACCCTCTGACTATGGATGGTCCCTAAAGTTCTGTCTCAATCCCTCTTTTCCCTAAATTTTCTCTTGCCCCATGGGTTCACTAATCATCTCTATGCAGATGACTCTCAGATCACTGTAGATACGGCCCTTGTCTTTCTCCTGTGCCCCAGGTCAACATTACCTGTAAAATAAGATGGCTGCCCCAGTGGAGGTAAGATTCCTAGCTCCCCTGCACCCACTCCAGCAAAACCCTGAAATGCTCACTAGACCAAATGATGATGAAGAAGCCCAATAGAGACACTCTAATAAGTGACTTCTTCCATGCCAGAGCTGCACAAAAAGTCAGTCAGCAGTCCAGGGGCAATCAGCATAACCAGGGCCAGCTAAGCAAACCAGCCTGTAGCCTAACAATGCAGCCAGAGAAGGACCAGAGATCCATGTAACCTGGAGGGTTCTCTGTCTGGAGGCAGAAAGACTACAAGATTCCCCAGAGAAAGTCTCAGGGTGGTTACAGAGCCATAGAGAGAAGCTTGAAAGCTCCAGGAGCAACAATAGCTGCTGTGGGGGTAGTAAGTTTGGAAGTATTAAGAGGGAGGACAATACCAGACAGGAAGTAATTACAAGCAAAACAAATTTCCTCATGCTCAAGGAGCGTTGATTAAAAGGCTAAAAAAGAAAAGCAAAGAACTAGAATCTAAGGAGGTGCCTATCAAATGGGGAATGAATGGTTAAACAAATTGTGGTATATTGATAATCATTTCAAATCATTTGAACTCCAATAAGGGCCAAAGCCTGAACTAATCAACCAGACATGCTTTACTTTGCACTAAAAATGCCCTTTTCTATGTCAGCAACTTTAAGACCAGATGAAGCTGATCAGGAACACTATTCCTGTTTGTAACCACTAAAGGAAAGGATGTGTACGACCAGACTTTGTCTTGAATAGTGGGACTTCTCTTATCTTGGTATCCTATGGACATATGCTATATAGGGGAAACATAGATATCCTGGGATCATAATTTCCTTTTTATTTTTTTTTCATAATTTCCAACTGATATTTTGTCAAGTGTCTTGTCTTATTGTATTTACAATTTATTCAACCAAGAAACTTCCTTTCTTATGGTATGGTTAAATACACATAGAGACCATAAATCTGAGGGACACAGGCATCCTGAATTGGGATTGTTCTAAAATGTATTTAAGCCTGGTCATTCTTCTATCAGTCAGTCAGAAGTTTTCTTCTGGCTCCATGATCATGTATCTGCTAGCTTCAAGGGAATAAAACAATATGAATTTACATATCCCCTCACCTGTTTGCCTCTTTTAACCAAACTTTCAGGTCGACAGGTATGGTGCTGTTGACTTCAGATGGAATTAACAGAGTAAGAGAAACAGCAACCCACCCCAGCAATGCTAGAGATTCAGGATCCATTTTTCCCCTGGAGTCTTAATCTTGATGGTGTTGATTAAGTTCTCCTATTCCCAGCTTCCAAAGGACCCCCACTAGTTTGGTTGAAGTCCAAAATTCCCGTTAGGCTAGTTCTGGGTTTAGGGAACAAGTTGCTTTAAATCACTCTATGAATTAGATCCCTCAAGGATCGATCTAGGAAAATTAGTTTTGGGTCAATCAGAAAATAAAATTAAAAATCCAGCTAAGACCATCTCAAAAAACAAAACTTAAAAATCTGGCTAACAAGACCACTGCCTCTTATATGTACCAGTCTGATGACCACAAGTATTGCCAGCACTAGTGTCAGTTAACCAAAGATAGTCCCAAATTATGTTGGCCATGATAGAACTCTTTTGACTGATCAAAGTTGCTTTGTCTTAAAACCAAGTTAAGTTTAAAGTTCAACAAAACATCTCACCAGGAATGAGAATGTTTTCATCGTTGGTTTGCTGAGATGGTGGAGAAAGAACAAAAGGCAGAAGTCTCTTCCCTTAAGACTCACAATGCTATTTCAGCATCACCTCTGCTACTGACCAATTCCCTCCTCTCCATTCTTCCCTCTTTCCCAACAACCCCAGCCTGTCTTTCTCTTCCAACCTCCACTCCTCCTCTACCCTATTCCTTGCTTTCTCCCTCCTTCCCTTAAGGATTTCTCTCAGTTTATAGCTCAGTTTGCCTCCCAGCTTGCCCAGACATGTAGCAACACAGACTAAGAAGGGCCTTGAAGCAAAAAGGGGGCTTCAAACAAATCCCATCCCAAACCCGCACCCCACTCCTAATGTAGTAAGGGACTGCAAACCTGGTATTTGTCACTATTGCAAGAGACCAGGGCATGAAAAATCCGAATGTAGGACCCGTCTCAAGGTTATGAAAAGTCAGAAACACCGGGGACACAAAGGCTCATCCCCAATGACCACAGAGGTTGCAGGATCCAATCCACCCCTCCCTGTCATGTCTTGAATCCTTGTGAATTTCCTAACTCCCTTCCTCAGAATATTAATAGCCAATTTATTATGGGGATTTTTAACAAGCTTCTAATTCCCCCTCTCCCTGTCATTAATTGTGAGCTTTATATGTATTTGTCCTGTCAATTTGTCTGTCAGTGTGTGTCTCTGTGTCTGTACGCTGTAAATGAGTCTATTACCTTGTAAGATGTAAAATGCAAGCAGTCAGAGGCTTCTAAGTGCTGCAGCTAGAAAAGCAAACAAACAAACGTGTAAGATTCTTTTCCTTGTGGTTACTAATCTGGCCAATAAGAGCTACAGTAAAAAGTTAGATGCAGTTACAAACAGCTTAGCAGATTCTGGAAGTTTTGAGATGAATCATGAAGAAGGTTAGAAACTGATCATTTTGGAATTTCTGGAAAAAACTCCTGAGACTGGGGATAACTCTAGGAGCTCCCCTGTGTTAAAACACCTCCTCCCAATTCTGATTGCTCAACATCCCCCACTCCCTCCCCAGATCAGATTAAAAGAAGAGAATGCAGGAGAATTGTAGGGAAAATTTAAATCACCCCTCCCCACCTGGCAGCAATCATAGACTGGCAGTAACCCTAAGTGTCCTGTGCCCCAGGGAACCTCGCAGCCCACCCTTCTAGGCAAAGTTTGGAAATGCCACCTAGGTCCTATACATTCTACCCACCCTGCCCCAGCAGGTGCAAACCAAGCAAGGCTCAGTAAATTCTGCAGTTGCGGGTGAAGGGAGAGGTAGACGGATCTGGCCTTTGGCGAGCATTCCCTAAACCCTGCCTCCAAGAGTTATCACCACTGGGGCGCCAGCCTCTGCTCCAGGTAAATTCTACACTTCTCTGTTGCAGTTGCAAAATGTACCAACTTGTGGCAGGTTATTTTATCTCTGCTTATCCTGTTGCCTGATTTGTAAAGGGAAAATAATAACGGTTGTTGTTATGGAATCAAAATGACATAATGATTGTAAAATGATGAACATACCGACCGGCATATGTTAGACACAACATGATTATGATCTCTCTAATTTAATGTAATTATTCCACACCTGCTAACCTAGACGTAGTTTTTAAATACCAAAAATGATATGATCAATAATTTCAATGTGTGATCGTTTGGAAATATGATTGATATCATCTGAAGTTTATTATTATTGTATTTCTAAATTGTTTTGTATTTCTGAAATTCTCTTAGATTATAAAATTTGAGAGACCATTGTGAGGTAGAAATGGTGTTAAAGCAACTTTTAATCTGGATTTTGTTACATAGGAATTGAGTCTTTTATTTATTTATTTATTTTGAAGGGGGGAAGGCAAGGCAATTGGGGTTAAGTGACTTGCCCAAGGTCACATAGCTAGTGAGTGTGTCAAATGTCTGAGGCTTGATTTGAACTCAGGTCCTCCTGACTCCAGAGCTGATGCTCTAGTCACTGCACCACCTAGCTGCCCCTGAATTGGGCCTTTTAAAAGAATGTGATAAAATTTGATAATTTGAAACTTTTATGTTTGGGTATAAATAAGTAATAATAATAATACTGCTGATATTTACTATGATAGCAGATTTTCCATTTGAAATCTTGGCTATTATGAAAATATATATGGTAGTTTAAAGTTATAGTATCCACATATTAATGATGAGATGAATGATGCTTTGTGCAAGGTGATTTAGAAGTGCATTCACCTAAACTGATAATGGGTTATTTCAAGTTTTAAATACACAATAATGTTCAGGGCATTGTTCCATTTCTAAATTGTGTGATGTGTTAAAACAGTTTCATCAGCTACATTGTTGAAAAAGCAATTCCTCTGATAATCCAGATTATTAGATTAAGAATTTTACGAAAATTAGGAAAGAATGAATGAGCTAGGTTAAAACTTCCAAGTTTTGTCTATATTTAAGAGGAAGTTTCACCTAAGGTTCTTATAAACTCTGTGCAAAAAGTTTCTTAGTGTAGAATTCCTATTGAGAAAATGAGAATCCTTGGAGGGAAAAAATAGGGGTGTGATTTTAAAGCCTGTTTCATCTAAGGATATATTTATGTATGTTAATCTGGGGGTTTGTACACTACCACTTTCACTCTCTGTGAATTCACTTCCAGAATGAAATTAATTTCTAGATACATATTTAAGGACAAAGGAAAGAAAACACACTGAGTAAATTTTTAAAGGCCTGGTAAACTCTGTTATTGTGATAAGGCTAATTTAATTGAGCATGTTCTTCTTGCCTTATAAAAACTAAATCTCCTTTCCATTACAAACACCTTTTTAACTAAGGAATTTCGTGATATCTAGGAATTCTGTAACAACTAGGAATTTAATTTGTTATAATACTTTGGGAATTTATGTTACTTAAGGACATCGTACATCAACTTCATTTTAATGAATTCCATTGTTTAAAAGTTAATTTTTGCTTTAAGGAGGAAGCGAGAGATACCTATCATACTAATTTTCTTCATAAAAGTTTAGTGATTATTCCTCTTAACATCAGGATAAATTTTAAACTTTTTTTTAAAAAAGGGGAAATATTTTTAGAAGAAATGTTTTGAAAAATCTTGTGTGACTTTAAGAAGGCCTACTAAATTTTCAAGATGATTTATTGCTAAATTAACGTAATGAGCTATAAAACAGGAGATTTTGCTGTTTGATATGAATTTGTAGTCATTCCATGGCCTAAACAAGAGTTAAATTAGTGTTTGAACTTATCATATGTATAAGATTCAAATCCTAAAGTTTCTCATTATTCCGGACTGAGTATAATTAGAGAAGGATAAACATGCTTGAGAAACAAGGACATCAATCCATAAACCTATGAAGTTAAAGTTAGGAACCTTTTGTTTGTTTAAAGAATGGAATTACAGTACAGACAGCTAAGTTAGTGAAGAGTAATAATTTATGAGCTCTTTTGTGTTATCTTAATGGAAAATCTAATATTATTTTTAATCTGGCATTAGAACATGTGCAGAAATTTATGTAAACTGCTTAAGACTCACCTTCACATGTTCCCCTTATTTAAAGGAATTCTGAAAGCAGTAGGATTTTTCTGTGATCAAATTCTCATTATCTAGGATATGTGATCCTTGAGAGCCAAACTCACCTGAAGCCCTGATTATTGGAACTTGCAATTCAAGATTTTATGGGACTATGGTTTACTATTGTTTTGAGCTTTGATTACAGGGATAGTTGTCTGAGTTGTTATGAAGTCAACAGTAGAAAACGGCATGTATTGCAGGCTGAGAACTGCTAAAGATGGATGTCTGTGCCTGGGAAAAGTTTTGGGGACAACCTTGGACATGGCCTAGGTAGGATCTTCCTGACTCTACTTCCCAATTGTGCTATTTCCTTTCTGAAAAGGAAAATTTTTCGCCTGATTAATCCTGAGCCCTGCTTTTAACATCTAATAACTACATGATTGGCTATCAGATATGACTCATGCCTGGAATCAAACAAAGCTAGGGAGGTTCTTTCCTTCTGTTAAGATATATGACATTGTACCTCTTTTTCTTTTATAGTAAATTTCAATAATCAAGAGGTTCTGTAAGTACAATAGTAAATTTATGAAATAATAGTCGGATACTGGGATATCTCTGAGTCACTATAAGAGGATGCAAGAATGAATAGCTTACAATTGTAACCTATACTCGTGGTCAAATAAATATAATATAAAGATAACATCGTCCAAAGGAGGAAATAATTAGACCAAGTAAGAAGACAAAGACGTAATGTGCTAAATGTCTAATGAAAAAGGATAACAAACTTTGAGAAAAGCAACAAGATCAGACTGATTCCTCTAAGAATTATATATAGACATATATGATTGGCTTCCAAAATTTTTCTGTCATGAAAATTCAAGCTTTAAGCATGTTTTAGTAATAAGATCTCAAATTTGGATTTTTTAACAAAAATTATATAAGATAGTGGTAAAAGTAAGTGAAATTATTTTTTTTCCTTTATTAAAGTATCTGCCTGATAATTTTAAAAGAAAGATGAGCTCATTTTATGCTTAGACCTTCACATTTTACAGGATTCTTATACCAGGTACAGGATTTAGATACACACAGAAACAGCAAATAAAGATAAACTAAAATTCTCTGAAGTCTCAAAAACAGAGAACTACATTTAAGTGATTGTACTAATTTATACCAAGTCAGAACTATCTGGGAACTCCTAAATATGAACCAGAGAAGCAGAACTCCCTTTTTGAACTGTCCTAAGAATAAAACCTATTGTCCAAGAAAGGACATCTAGGGACCAGATAACTACATGAGACATCTGGGATTCAAAAGGTGCTGCTTGAATGGACATTGGGAACTGATTATTGGGATACAAGGATACTTAATGTCAATTAACATTGGTAATAATGATCGCATCGATTTGTACGGTTCATGTTTAAGTTTTCTTTGTTATCTTGGAGACATGTAAATCTCCTTTCTCGAAACTAATCCATCGTGAGTTATTAATCTGTACCTGGCTTAATGTAATTATGCAATTTTGTAAATTACGAGAAAAACTTTATTGTACTGTGTGGCTAGGAAGCCAAATCATTTCTATGTGCCTTTAGACAAGGACCTATGTTGTGCTGTTTCCTCTCAATTATCAAATCATAGGTTTTCTGAAAGCCCCTGTCAGCTCTGTCTGACTACTCCCATAGCGGCCAGCTTGTGGATATGTGTAGTAGACCGGACTTTCATGCCCCCCCTCTTCTATGAGGCAGATATGCAGAAAGAATATAATCTTGTTGGGTGGATGCTTTCATTGGTTCTATGAATATATAAAATAGTTTCCGGCAGTCAATTAGCAAATGATTCCCTGCTTTGTTTGTATCTCTGGGAAAGGTCCTGAGGAAGAAGTCTCATTGAATAATTAGCCTTGGACTGGGGTAGGGAGTGGTCAGGACTAAAGAAGGGTCCTGGCATTTCAATTTACTCAGAGTCTCTGCTATAAGGTATATAAACCCTGTGATTTTCTTGTACTATGGCTCTGTATGAAATGGTTCTGTAATAAAAAGACTATCAAAATACATCCCTGTCTCTCCCTCTCTCTTTTTCTCTCTCTCCCTCTCTCTCTTCATTCAGCTGGTTGTTGAGCCACAAACTGTGCTGGTCACAGCAGATATGGACTCATGGATTCATCTGTCACATCTAAAGATTGCCCCTGCTCCTGAGTGGACATCTGAGCCCAAGAAGACTTTGTCCTCTGGTTTCAAAGGGACCTGAAAAAGACGACATCAGACATAGACAGCTTTCCCAAGAGTCTGGACCAGGCCTGCATGAAGAACAGTTCCCTCCTCACCTGAGCCTCTTACATACCCAAGACTGGTTACCCATATTTTTGGGAATTTTTGCTTATTTTACTTGGTTGCTCTATATCCCCGTTATGCTCTTCACTCTCCCTGCCTTTATCCACTTGCAGCCTGCTCCTCTTGCTTGTTTACAATTGTCCTGCAGTGGCTGCCCATCTCTGGGGATGTCCGACCACAGGGAAAGAGCAACCATTTCTCCTATCTCCCCACTCACCCCAGGAGGCAGACTCCATCTGACAAAGAATTTTACCTTCTCCTTAGTGCCTCCTACTTCAGGAAGCCATTGGAGAAAACCCAAATTCACTTAGATTTGAATAGTTCTTAGAGCCCTGTCTTTTTTCAAAGGCAGCCTGAGCCTCCACAGCCCCTCCTGCTGCTTTCTGCTATTTAACAAATCACTCCTCTGGTTCCCTATAGGGAACCTTGACCCAGCCTGATGTAACTACACAATCCAGGTTCATCCTTGTGGGCCATCCTTGCTTTTATCCTACTAGGGGTTCAACTAGGGTTGACTTTGACCAACTATTGTTCCACCACCTTGGTAAACAAAATAATGCTGTCCATAGTTGTTTTCCCTTGGTCTTTGGGGCCCACTCCAGACACAGAGATTAGTGCATCTCCCTGGTCAGCAAGGGGAGGATTTTAGAGCTTCCCTTCCTACACCCGAAGGAAGTGTGAGGCTTTTCTATACCTTCTTTGGTCTACAGGCATCTTTGGTTTGCCTTTCACACTTTGTCAATTGTCTTGTCTTATTGTATTTACGACTTATTCAACCAAGAAACTTCCTTTCTCATGGTATGGTTAAACACATATGGAAACCATAAATCCGAGCGACATAAGCATCCTGAATTGGGATTGTTCTAAAATGTATTTAAGCCTGGTCATTCTTCTATCAGTCCGTCAGAAGTTTGCTCCTGGCTCCATGATCATGTATCTGCTACCTTTAAGGGAATAAAACAATATGAATTTACACATCACCTAACCTGTCTGCCTCTTTTAACCAAACTTTCAGGTTTGTTACATACAAATGTAACAGACTATTACTGTGCCACAATAAATAATGACAGAGACAATTGCAGATAATCCTAGGTAATGTGAACTGATGCAAAGTGAGGGGAGCAGAAGGAAGACAACAATTTCTACAAGAACAACAACATTGTATAGAAAAACAACTTGGAAAGACTTCAAAGCTCCAATCAATGCAATGGCCAGAGGTGGCTCCCAAAGACCCGCTTGGATCTTCTGTTACTTCCTGACAAAGGGGTGATACAGTCAATATGCAAAAAGAGCTATTCATTTCTTGGATTGGTCTTCTATGAGGACTCATTTTGTTTAACTATGGCTATTTGTTACAAAGGTTTTTTCCTTCTTTTCTCTTGGTTTTTTTAAAAGGGTGTAGAAGTCGGGAGTGGAGGTAGGGGAAGGGAATTTGGAAGGAAGCATGAGTTTTGAAAGTAATGTGTGAAATTTATTCTATACTTTTTAAAATGCCATATGAAATGGAGATTTGCAATTTCATATGTAATTATGACTTCCAACTAAGTATGGGACATTTTGCATACTGCTGGCCTGCAGACATTTTGGTGATTCCTAACCAGTGACAAAGCTGCTGAGGTGATACTGAATATGGGGTAGCAGAGTTGATTCCAGAGCTTCTTGGGAGAGACATAAGTGATTCCTCTCAATCTAAGATTCTATGATCAACTCTCTTCTGGACATTTCTAATTCTATACAGTGTAGGTATACTCAAACTCAACATGTGCCCAGGTGGGACAAACCAGCCAAGCTGAAGCAAAAAATCAGGGAGGGAGAGATTTCAGGCAGTGTGCGTGCTCAGCAAAGTTGAGTCACTATCATCACCTTGATTACCATTGCCCCTCAGTCCAAGAGTTTTTGGAATGTCAGTTCCCCCCCAACCAGCAGACTTGCTTCTGGTCGAGGGCCCATAGCCATCAGTGAGGGAAGAAATCATGGACCCACCTTCCTCATACCCACCAGCAACAAATGCTGAACAACTGCCACTAACAGTCAGATGGGCACAGGAGCCTTCAAGCTTTCTAATTCATGGAGAGAACACAACTATCCTTCCAAATACCCGGGTTTGCAACCTGAAAGTCATTCCAGACTCCTCACTCATGCACACCATTTATCACACTAGTCATTATGTCTTGTATCTATCTCCACATATCTTATATAACTTTCTTTTGACTTAGCCAACATCCTAGTTCAGGCCCTTATCCCTTCTTACCTGGGCTATTGTAATATCACACACACACACACACACACACACACACACACACACACACACACATATCCACACACCAAATTTGACCCAGTCATGGCCACAAAAAATCCTTAACATTAGCCCTAGTCTGAGTCCTGAATGATGATAGCACTAACAACAGTGATAATGATATATTCTCTCATTTGATCCTAACAATTGTCCAGCCATGACAACAGCCCTAGCAGGAGTATATTTGCCTCCCTTTGGTGTGGCAGCTCAGCTCATTGCCTGCTTTCCATCTCTTCCCTTGACCTATATTACCAGCCCTCTCAGTTGCCTGGGGTAGTTGGGTATATGAAGGTCTGTATCAGCTGGCAGCTTCGGGGCCTGATACCTACAGACATGGTGGACCATATACACAATGTGCATTCTCATTTACACAGATTGCTCTGTGTGCTGCTGGAGATGGACTGGCAGGGGCAGAGGGAGTCCAAAGCGGAAGTTTCTCTTTCCATCCTTTGCTTTGGATGGGCAACTATTGCCAACTGGTCATAGAAACTAGTAGCCAGACCATAATATGATCATGGCTTTGGAACTGGAAGGCACCTTGGAGATTACAGTCTTGAACAAATTATTTCACATTTCTAGGCCTCAGTTTCTTCCTCTGCAAAATGAGGTGACTGGACTAGATGGCCTATGAGTCCCTTCCATTTCTGTATCTATCCTATATTTTAATAAATCACACAAGAGCAAAAGCAGAGCCAGGAGGCACAAAGAGAGAGGAGAAACAGAGAGAAGGGAAACAGACAGGAAGGGTAAATAGAGACACAGAGAGTAGAAGGGCAAGTATAGACAGGATGGGCCAGCTAGAGAGGAGAGGGACCCAGAGAGACATGAGGGGCAGAGTGAAAGGAGGGGTACACATGGAGATGGGAGGATACAGAGTGAAGGGAGAAACAAAGAGAGACAAATAAAGCAGGAGTGGGCACATTGAGAGGGGAGCATCACAAGGAGAAATAGGGGACACGTAGAGATGAGAGAGAAGGACATACAGAGAGACATGGGAATGACTAAAATAAGGACGCCTAGAGAAGAAAAAGGGCACAGAGTAAGGGTAGGGACACATATTTGTGGGAGGAGCAGGGTGGTACAGTGGATAGAGAGCCAGGCCTAGAATCAGGAAGACCTGAGTTCAAATCTGGCCTCAGACACTTCCTAGCTGGGGCAACCCTGGGCAAATCACTTCACCTCTGCTACCTTCCAGGGTTATTGTGATAATTCAATGAGATAATATTTGTAAAGCACTTAGCACAGTGCCTGGAATGTTGTTCAGTTGTGTCTGACTCTTTGTGACCCCAAGGACCTTATCACATCAATACTGTCCATGGGTTTTGCCTTTTTTTTTTAACAAAGATATTGCAGTACTTTGCCATTTGTTTCTCCAGTGGATTAAAGCAAACAGGTTGAAGTGACTTGTCTAGGGCCACAGAGTTAGCAAGTGTCTGAGGCTGGATTTGAATTTAGGTCTTCCTGACTCCAGGCCCAGTGCTCTATCCATTGAGCCATCTAGTTGCCTTCACCAGGCATGTAGTAAACAGTATATACATGCTAGCTACTATAATTATAGAAAAATTGGAAAGACACGATGAGGACAGGGACATAGAGGAACATAGGGGACATACTGAACAGAGAGAGAAATAGAGATGAGTGGACACAGTGGGAGAAGAGAGAGAGAAATTGGGGGTACACAGAGAGGGAAGTGAACACAGAGAGAGGAGAGTGGATACATGTGGTCACATGGATGGGGTAGGGGGACAAGCAGAAAAGGATGGGACAGAGAGAGGGACAACTGTAGGAGAAAGAGCCTGAGGGGGTCACATTGAGAAAGGAGAGGGACCAGCAGCCTCCATCCCGGAGAACCACTGGCTTGCCTGGCAAGCAGAGTGCACTGTCTTCAACCTCTGCCATGGTGTACAGGCCTGCGTCAGTCCTTTAGCCCAAGGCCACACACATCCACACCTTGTCCCAGAGACAAAGGCATCTAGACTGCGTGGTCCTGGGACTTGCCAGGTGGTTGCAGAGATCTCCTGTCACAAAGAGCAGATGACAATAGGAAATTCATGGCATGGGAAGCTGGAGCATGGGCTGGTATCTAGTTGTTTTCTGCAATTTGCATCCACTGCCTAGCTCTAGAAACCAGACCATGCTCCAGCTTCCCATGCCATGAATTTCCTTTCATTTGTCCCAGTCAGCGTTTTGCATGTCAGCTGAGTACCATCTGGTGAACAATAAGCCACTTTACTCACTAAGAATTGAAATCCTCTGCCCTGTAGTGGCAAGAGCATATCTTAGCCCCCAGCTGATGAAGTAGGTCATGAAATACCTGGCACCCTGTAAAGCTCTCTTCTGTGGATGTGGAGGGAGCCAGGACTCCTGACTGGCTGAGTCCAGAGTTCCTGAGCCAAGACTCCGCATAAACTAAGGCAGGCGCTTGGAACAACATTCGAGAGAAACAGTCTGGAGAAGTCAGCAAAGCTTTTGAATGCTCCCCCTGGCAGCAGAGGTGTGAGGGAGCCAGCCTCGACCATGTCCTTCCATTCCCAGGGCCTCCACCCCTAAAGACTGCTTAAAACAGACTCCTCTTAGTGAGGCCATTCTGGCTCTACTTGGAACAGTTTTCTTACCTCATCCTCTGCCAAAGAGCTCATCTTCTCTCCTCTGGTCCAGTCTGGTTTCCTTTTACAACTTAACTTGATAAAGAGGTTTAGTAGGCATAGGTCTTTGTGTGCCCAGCATGCCCAGCTCCCAGGAGGGAGCTAAGATAGCACTAGGTCATACAAGTGTTATACTCTCCCTTTGAGAGATAGGGGCAGCTAGGTGGTGCAGTGAATAGAGCACCAGCCCTGGAGTCAGGAGGACCTGAGTTCAAAGTTGACCTCAGACACCTAACACTTAACTAGCTGTGTGACCTTGGGCAAGTCACTTAACCCCAATTGCCTTGCCTTCCCCCTCCAAAAAAATAAAAGAGAGTTGGCTGGGAAAGGACCTTTTTTTCCCTAAACCTAGCATACCCCTGGACTACTGATGGGTGATAGAGAAATAGAATTCTAGCCTAATAGCTCTCTTAGAGGCAGAAAAGTGGAGCAGAGGGCACCCAGGGGAGACACCTATGCAAAGAGGGAACTGAGTCTTGCCTGCTCCTCTCCCTCTAGGCCCTGCAGGGCCAGTACAGCCTCCTCCAATTCTCCACAAAGGTTGAAATTGCAGTGTCCCTTGGAGATAGGATGAGCCCCACCTCTCTATGCCACACATGGATCAGCCATCTTTCTATTAGACAGCTACCACCCATACATACTCTCTTTACTTTTTCAGAGAGGTATTTTGATAGTCTGATAAAGCTGCCCAACTCTTACAGGCTCACCTGGACTTCTTCTGCCTCCCCTTTGGGTGAGGGGAGGGAGCATCTCCCCTTCTCATGCATGGCCAACCCACCTCATTCTTGAAGCCTAGATGGTTTCCTTTAACCGGCCGTGAGGTTTATTGACATCTCAGATCATAGACCTATGTCTATGTCCTGAAGGGACCTCAGATACCATTAGTCCGATGAAGGTAGTCACCTCATATAGATGAAGACAATGAGACCCAGACACAACGTACCCAAGGTCACAGAAAGGACTGCTAACTTAGAGCTCAAAAAGACCTTCTCATTTTATAGATGAGGAAACTGAGGCCCGGGGAGAACAAATCTTTTGCCCACTGTCACATAGTGATGGGATTTGCATATGAGTCTTTTTGACTCTGAGTAGTGATTTTTTTTCCCCACTCCTCCAAATAGCTGCTGCTGCTGGTCCTTCATTTTTAAAGAGGACCAATGACTTCAGGAGGGTGATGCCTTGACTTGCAAGTGAATTGGATTTAAGTGAGGCAAGGTTGTGAAAAGTCACCAGCCTTAGTCTCTCCTCCAGAGTCATCAGCATCCAGTGGCAAGACATAGGTCAGGACTACTGGCAATGGCTCGGGATGCAATGGGAGACCTTGGTCTTTTTAAGCTAAGGTCTTTCCCAGGTCTGTTTGTCTGAGGCAACACCCATTCAGTGATTAAAGGCTAGGTGAGAAATGAGACAAAAGATGGCCTAGTTTGCCCTCCAAACAAATCAATCTGGGAGAGGAAGACCCTCAGAGTTTCTGGCCAGAACAGAAACAATTGCTATTTACAGTCACTCTGGAAGATTCATAACCAGCAGGGGATGTAGGATCTGTTTTGGCCGGCAGATGGTGCTGGGTCTCACTTCCTGACAATGGAAGTATTCCTCACTGCTCACCAGATGGTGCCCAGATTCCATCTAAGCCATGTAGCTTGCTCCCCACCCCCACACACCATGCCCATCTTCCTCTCATAAATACCGATGCTCCTCCCTCTTTCTATCTCGAACTAAGGATAGGATTGAAATGTACTCAGAAATCACAAAACACAAATGGAAAATATCTGTTGAAAGAGGTCTATTTAAAAGTTGGCATAACCAACTCCATTTTCTTCTGGATTTGCAGGGGTTGATTTGTTTGGTCTTTGCTATGGGGTGTCTCAGCACATGCTGCAGGAACAGCTTCAAGCAAAACATCTCAATACTTCTCTTCCCCCTATTGCTTTACAACTAGAAAAGAAAAAGATGTCCCCTTCTCTGGAGCCTAGGAGGTGCTTAGCACATCCTGATGGACTCAGTGGTTGGACCTCCTGTGTATGGCTGGGCTCAGAATCCACATTCTTTCCTTTGGAACAAGAGACAAGTAGCCCCTTTGACTGTACCAATCAACTACCTTTACCCACTTGGGTTTTACCTGTTTTACAAGAATTCTTCTCTTTGGTCACTTCTCTCTGGCTTCCAGTAGCTTTGGAGGGGAGAACACATGTGCAGGGACACATACACCTATATATACACAAACATGCATGTATGTCATCTGCTGTCTAGCACCTACTGATGATGTGGGCCACATTCTTGAATGAATGAACCACAGGCTACCTGTCTATCTGTAGCCTGGGCTGGCTTATTTTTGGACAATCTCAAGAAGTCTGACAATTCTCCCAACAATTTGTGAGTAGGAAGGGCCTGCTGGCTCAGATTCTTTCCGATTGTCATCTCCAAGAGCATCCCCATGCTTGCATACCAAAGGGGAGCTCACCAATCCAGAAGCCTCTAGAGAAGAAGAACTGGGAGGCCTGAGAAAGGTACAGTCCAACACCTTTGTGCTCCAAGTCAAGATTGGCGCTTTGTGTATTTTGGTTCTATATTGTCTGTCTCATCTCTTGCATCTGAGAAACCTTTGCATTTCAATGGGAAGTGTTCCTCTATTTCTGACTCAATACCTAGGCTACAATTAGGATATTTTTCCATACCTAGGTCCTCTCCACCTAATTTTTTGCAAGCAAATAAGCAAGAGATATGTCTGTCTGATTGCTAGCCTGTCGTTTGTGATTACTATATTGTCTTGACCACCTTTCCCGGCTACATTTTCTGCTCAGTTACTAAGCTGACATGAATAATTAGTCAGCATAATCCCTATCACTAATGATATAAAGCTGACATAAATCTCAATTCCAACTTGAATAGTTAGTCTTCATTAGGAGATCCTCTGCAGATCTGCCCTTTAGGAAGATCGACTTGGTGAATGAATGGAGGATGAACTGGAGTGGGGAGAGACTTGGGGCAGGCAGACCCTCCAGCAGGCAATTGCCATAGTCCAGGCAGGAGGTGATAAGGGCCTGAACCAGGGGGGTGGCAGTGTCAGAGAGAAGAGGGCATATTTGAGAGATGCTGCAAAGATGAATCAACAGACCTTAGCAAGACCTTGGATATGCGGAGTGAGTAATAATGAGGAATCCAGGTTGTTTCCGAGGTTGTGAGCTTGGGGAACTAGGAGGATGGTGGTGCTCTCCATAGTAATGGGGAAGGTGGAGGGAGGCAGTTTAGGGGAAGTAGATAATCAGTTCTGTTTGGGATATATTGACTTTAAGATGTCTACTCAACATCGAGTTAGAAATTTCTGAAAGGCGGCTGGAGATGAGAGTTTGGAGCAAGACCTAGGTAGATGTGAGAATCATCAGCACAGAGACGGTAATTAAATCCGCAGGGCCTGGGGTGATCAGCAGATGAAGTAGGACAGAGCTCTGGAGGACGGTCAGTTAGCAGTTTCCACTGTTGCCAGTCCAAGGGGTTTGAGGTGAGACCTCAAAGTTGCTTTCATTTGCATTTATCAAATTTTTAGTAGTTTAGAGCATTTTTCATATGGTTGTTGATGGCTTAGATTGCTTCCTTTGATAACTACATGTTCTTGTCCTTGAATTATTTATCTTCTGGGGAATGGTTTTCATTCTTATAAATTCAAATCATTCTTGGCTAGAAGAACGTTTTAGAGAGAAACATACTACAAAGATTTTTTTCTCAGTTTTCTGTTTCCCTTCTAATTTTTACCTCATCCAATTTGTTTTTACAAAAACATTTTAATTTTATAGAATCAGGGGCGGAGCCAAGATGGCAGTGTAGAAGCAGCAAGGTTCCACAGCTCCCACATAGCCACCTCAAATACCCATGAAATATGACTCTAAACAAATTTTAGGGCTCCAAAACTCACAAAAATACAGAAAAACAATCTCCCACTGAAGGCAACTTGGCAGGAAGGGCTCATCCCAGCACGCTGGGAGCCAAAACCAGCCCAGCCTGAAACCACAGCTTGGCCCCTGGGGCGGCCAGGACAAGCTGTAGCTAGAGCCTTCAGGAGAGTGGATCAGCGGCAGCTGTGGCAGTTTCCAGAATTATCAAGCCATATCAAATAAGGACTAAGTGAAAGGTCAGTGGAACTCAGCTAAATTTGGGGGAGAAAAGCCAGCCAGCCAAACTGCCTCCAGGGCAAAGAAGCAGCAGAAGCAGTGGCCCTCCTTCAGAGCTCCCAGCCTGCAGACTGCAGGGGGGCCAAGCAATCGTTCAGAGGCTAAGTGCTCTTGCATTGAGCAGCCTGGATCCAGACCATGGTCTTGGGTGGTGATCCTGCAGTGTGTTTTCAGTGAACCAAAGATGGTGGGGGCTACAGCAGCCTCCTAATAGCTCTGGCAGCTGCAAAAACCTCAGCAATTTGGGACAGAGCTTTCCTCTCTGGAAGCAGAGTTCCATGGAGCTAAAAATTCAAGTAATTGACTGGCAACATGAACAGGCAAAGGAAGCAAAGTAAGAACAGCAATCCAACTCTAAATTCCTTCTTGGGGGACAAAAAGGACCAAAGCATGGAATGGGAGGAAGACAACACAGTCAGAACTCCCACTCCAAAAGCTTCCAAGAAACATGAAGACTGCCTACTAGCCATAGAGCAGCTTAAGAAGGATTTTGAAAACCAAATAAGAGAAGCGGAGGAAAAATTGGGAAGAGAAATGAGAATGATACAAGAAAATCATAAAAACAGTCAACAACCTGACTGAAGAAAATAACACCTTAAAAAATAGATTGACCCAAATGGCAAAAGAGGCCCAAAAAGCCAATGAGGAGAAGAATGCCTTAAAAAGTCGAATTTGACAGA
>CM053582.1:724107-804469 GCA_028627135.1 Pseudochirops cupreus
CATACACTCTAAACTGGGTATCTTGCCACGCAGGAGAGTAGGGGGATGGGGATGAGAGGGGGGATGCTGGAGGGGAGGGCAGGGTAGGGAGGGAGGGTTGCTGGAAGCACACACTTCTGTAAAGGGACAGGGACAAGGTGGAGAATAGAACAAGGTGGTGGGGGGTGGGATAGGAAGGAGGGACATATAGTCAGTCTTTCACAATATGTCCACCGTGGAGATGTTCTGTGTAACTACACATGTACAGCCTGTATTGAATTGCTTGTCCTTCCAGTGGGGGTGGATGATGAGGGAGGAAGGGAAAGAATCTAGAATTTAAGGTTCTATAATCAAATGTTAAAATATATATATGTGTATATATATATATATATATATATATATATATAATTATTATTATTGTTGTTGTTATTTACATCCAACTGGGAAGTAAGATACACAGGCACTGGGGTAGGGAGATCCATCCTGCCCTACCGGAAAGTCAGAGGGGTGATGGGGGAGGACATAGGAGAGAGCAGATTGGGGGAGGGGTTATACAGTGGGATGCCTGTTTTGGGGTGCTGGGTAGGGGAAAGACAGGGAGAAAATTTGTAACTCAAAATGTCGTGGAAATGAACGATGTAAACTAAAAATAAACAAAAGGTAATTAAAGAAAAGTGGAAAGGTAAGAGGAAGCTAGGTTATAAAGGTCTTCAAATGCCAAACAGAGCATTTTGTATTTGATCCTGGAGACAATTGGGAGCCACTAGAGTGTATTGAGTAGAGGGGTGACGTGATTGGATCTGTGCTTTAGGAAAATCACTTTGGTGGCTGAATGGAGGATGGATTGGAGTAGGGAGAGACTTGAGGCAGCCTGACCCACCAACAGCTACTACAACAGTCCAGGAATGAGGTAAGGAGGGCCCATGCTAGGGTGGGGACAGCATCGGAGGAGAAAAAGAGACATATTTGAGAGATGCTACAAAGGTGAAGTTGACAGGCCTTGGCAACAGCTTGGATATAGGGGATAAGAGATAGTGAAGACTCCAGGATGGCTCTTGGATTGTGAGCCTGAGGGACTGTTAGCATGGTTGTGCCCTCTCATTGTTGTTTGTCCTTCATTCTCAAAGACGACCAGGGCATCAGAAAGGTGATGTCATGACTTGCAAGAGAATTGGATTTAAGTGAGGGAGGCTATGCAAAGTACCAGCCTCACTTTCTCCTCTGGAGCCATCTGGGTTTAGTGGCCAGATATAGGTCAACATGACTGGATGTGGGCCAGGATGCAGTGGGGGACCATGGCCTCTTTAAGCTAAGATTTTTCCCAGGTCTCAGTTTGATGAAGGTAATGTCCATTCAGTGATTAGAGCTAGGTAAGAAATGAGGCAAAAAATGATTTCTTTTACCTAGTCAGAAAAAATATCAATCTGGGAAGGGAAGACCTTCAGGGTTTCTGGCCCAAACAGAAACATTGCTATTTACTCTGACTAATCAGGGCCCAAACAGTGACCCTGTGGGCTTGGACTGGGACTTGTTGTCCAATCAATGAGAGTCAGAATGTTTTAGGTTTAAGGTATGGTTCTTAAGAAAGAAACGTAGCCTGTAAACCCCAAGATATCTTGTAAGGTTTCAGTGATCAAAATTTACATTCATTTGGGCAGAGCACCCGCAGGTAAGGGTATGATTCCCTGTATGGACAGAGAGAGAGGAAGAAGAAAGAAGAAGGAAGAGGAGGCAGAGAAGGAAGAGAGGGAGAAAGAGAAGGAAAGGAGTTATGCTGCCCAACTGAAACTGGCCAGTTGGGTCCCCAATGGGGCATCCTGTTCTACTCACAAGTTGTTGTTCTCAAAGAGGACCATGACATCAGAAAGGTGATGCCATGACTTGCAAGTGAATTGGATTTAAGTGAGGAAGGGCTATGCAAAGCCATCAGTCTCACTTTCTCCTCTGGAGCCATATGGGTCCAGGGGCAAGACATTGATCAGGAGGACTGGAGATGGCCCAGAAGCAGTGGGAGACCAGCACCTTTTTCAGCAAAGCTCTTTCCCAGGTATCAATTCGACTGAGGCAAAGCCCATTCAGTGATTAAAGCTAGGTAAGAAGTTGGTGCCCTCTACCTTAATAAAGAAGGAGATGGGGATGGGGAGAAGGGTTTAGGGCAGTGGTTCTCAACCTGTGGGTCGCGACCTCTTTGGGGGTAGAACTGCCCTTTCACAGGGGTCACAGGAATCACCTAAGGCCATCGGAAAACACATATTTCCGATGGTCTTAGGAACTGAGACACTGCTCCTCTATCTGTCTCCAGGCAAGTCTGCCCACATGCAGATACGCCCACATACAAGTATTAAAGGGTCACGGCATTAGGAAAGTTGAGAACCACTGGTTTAGGGGAAAAGATAATGAGATCTGTTGTGAACATGTTGAGTTTAAGATGTCTACTGGACATCTAATTCAAGATGTCTGAGAGGCAGTTGCAGATGTGAGATTAGAGGTCAGCAGAGAGTTTGGGGCAGGATAGGTGGATTTGGGAATCATCAGCATAGAGATGGCCATTAAATCCATGGGAGCTGCTGAGATCATCAAGTGAAGTAGTGTAGAGGGAGAAAAAAAGAGGTCCCAGGACAGAGCCCTGAAAGACATCTATAGTTACAGGGTGTGACCTGCAGGAGGATCCAGAAAAGGAGAGAGAGAAGGAGCAGTCAGAGAGGTAGGAGGAGAACCAGGAGACAGGGGTGTCCCCAAGACCTAGAGAGGAGAAGGTATCAAGGAAGAAAGAGTGATAAATAGTATCAGAGGATACAGAAGGGTCAAGAAGAATGAAAAAGCCATTGGATTTGGTAACCATTGGTAACTTTGGAGAGAGCAGTTTCAGTAGAATGATGAGATCAGAAGCTGTCTTGCAAGGGGTTCAGAAGACAGTGAAAGTGGGGCAGCAGTGAACAGAGCACCAGCCCTGGAGTCAGGAGGACCTGAGCTCAAATCCAACCTCAGACACTTGACACAATTAGTTGTGTGACCTTGGGCAAGTCAACCCGAATTTCCTTGCCTTCCTCCCTCAAAAATTTTTAAAGTATATATATTAGATAGATAGATAGATAGATAGATAGATAGATAGATAGATAGATAGATAGATAGATGTTAAAGTCCCCTAGTATGAAGACAAGAGTTGGGGAAGAGAGAAAAACTGTGAACCAGCTAGGTACTGAAATACTCAGAGAATGGAGAAATATTTCACAATCTGTTTTCATTGACCATCATTTAATCTAAATCTTTTCCACTCTTCTCAAGTTGCCATCTCCACTCCCACCCATCTCATATCTCTCTTTACATCCTAGCGCCTCCTGGAGCTTGTGCTCTGTATTTTACTTTTTCCTACCAAACTTCTAGCAAGAATCTTGGACACACAGTTGCGAACTTGACTTCATTCACTGCTTAGCCACTGCAGCTTGGCTCCTCTTTGTCCTACACAACTGAAGCTACGCTCTCAAATGTTACTAGTAACTAACCAATCCCTAAGCCCAGTAGTCAGTTAGGCCTCATCCTCTGTGATATCTGTACATTATTTGACCCTGTTGTCTATCCCTCCTTGGTTCTCTCTCCCATGAATTCAAATATTATATTAACACTGAGGATTCTCAGGTCTAACCTCCAGTCTCACATCTCCAATTGCTTTTCAAACACTTCAAATGGGATATCCAATAAACATCTTAAATAGAACGTGTCGCAATTGGAATTCATTATCTTTCCCCATCCAAATCCTTCCCTATTCCAAAAGATCCCTATTACTGTCAAGGGCACCACCATCCTCAGAGCCCCCTAGGCTTATAACTCCTCACTGGCTCTCACCAGCCCCTCCCATATTTGGGTTGTTGCCTGTTGATTTTATCTTTGTAGCATCTCTCATATGCTCTTCTGACACAGCCACCAACCTGGTACAGGTCTTTATCACCTCATACCTAGACTATTATAGTAGCCTTTTGGTTGGTCTCCCTGCTACAAGTCTCTTTCCACTCAAGTTCATTTTCCACTCAACTATCAAAGTGATCTTCCTAAGCACAGGTCTGACCATGTCACCCCCTACTCAATATATTCCAGTGACTCCCTATTGCTTCCAAAATTGAATATAAAATCCTCTGGTTGGTTTTTAAGGCCCTGCCCAGGGCTTCTTACACCCTATTCTCACAGACTCCACCCTGATACACTCTTCAGTCTGGTGAAGCTGGCCTCCTTTCGGTGCTTCCCATGACATGCTCCATCTCCCACCTCCAGGCATTTTCACTGACTGGCCCTCACACCTGGAATGCTTTCTCTCTCTCTTCATCTCCGCCCCTGGCTTTCCTGGCTTCCTTCAAGTCTCAAATCCTTCTATAGGAAGTTTTTGTTAATCCTTAATTCTAGTTCTTCCCTCTACTGATTATTTCCCATTTAGCCTATCTGTAATCTGTCCATAGCTGTTTGCTTGTGGTCTTCTTCATTAGATTGTGAACTCCTTAAGGGCAGGGACTGTCTTTTGCCTCTTTGCATCACAAGTGCTTAGCACAGTGCCTGACACATAGTAGATACTTAATAAATGATTATTTACTGACTGCCTGCATTCTCTTGGTACTTTGCCTTCTCAGCCTCCTGAATCTGTTACTTACTATTGTGTGACCTTGGGCAAGTCACCTTTTTGGGACTGTTTACCCCTCTGTATAACAAGAGACTTGGAGGCAGCTACATAGTTGCTGGCTAGAGCACTGGGGTTGGAGTCAGTAAGACCTGAGTTCAAATTCAACCTCAGACACTTACTAGCTGTGTAACCCTGGGCAAGTCACTTAACCTAAGTTTGTCAAGAGAAGGAAACAGCAAGCCACTCCAGTATCCAGCAGGAAAACCCCATGTAGACAAACATGTCTAAACTTTATTGTGGACTTCTGGGGGGAGGGGGAGAGGGTTGGGGGAAGGGAAAAAAGAACAAAGTGAAAAAGTACACAGCAGAGAACAAAAAAAACTCACAAGGAAGTAAAGATGGACAATTCTCAACACGAGTATTATTTATCATATAGGCCTTCTTGAAATGAAAATTTATGGTTACTTATTTTGAATCCTCGCTTACGTTCTGTGATGCACACAACATGCTTTTTTCCCTTTCTAACTCTGTATTTAAGTTTATGATATGTTTTTGTTTCTTTTCTCTATTCTCTATTTGTGTTCTGGTGTTTGAGTCTAAAATAAAATTTTAGGGAAAAATAAAATAAAATAAATTAGAAGAGCATAAAAAATGCCTAGCAGGGTGATTGACACATACATAGTAGGTGCTCAGTAAATGCTGGGCGAATTAAAAAAAAAAACAAACGAAAACCCCCTGGACAGCATTGGCATGATATGATCCATGGGCTCACAAAGAGTTGGGTATGACTCAACAGCAACATAATGAGAGACTAAACAGCTCTGAGGCCCCTTCGAAGCTCTAGCTCTATGGTCTTCTATGTGACTTGAGTAAATCATTCCAGGCATCAGCTTCTTCCTTTGTAAAATAAAAGGGCAGGATGAAATCAGTTACTTCCAAAGCCTCATCCTCCAGCTCTAGATTATGATCCCATCTGCTATCATACTTTCTTGTTTCTTCATCCCCTCTTTAGTCTTGTGAATGTGGGCATCTCTAGAACTCCAGCCTTGGTCCTCTACTCTTCCCACCCTTGCTCTCTCTCTCTGCTCTCTCCTGGCAATCAAGTCTTTGATGATCACTTCCCAGTTCATTATCTTTAGCTCTAATCTCTTTTGTGCTTCAGACTCACATCTCCACCTAGAGGTCCTACTGACACCTGAAGCCCAACAAGTTAAAAACAGAAAATTATTTTCTAACTGCATAGCAGAAATGCTTAATGAGTTTGGTGAATGGAACTGAATTTGGAAGTGATGAAGCCCACTTGAGACTAAAGGTATTGCAGGAAGGGGGAATATAAGAACAAGGAGTAGAAGTGAGAAAGGGGGCAAAATAGACTCAGAATCTCTGCTAAGCTGCAATAGAGTAGAAAAGAGAAGCTTAGGAAAGAAGACTAGAAAGGAACTTGAGCCTAGAATATGGCTCTGGTAATATACTCAGGCTGCAGGAGAAAAGAGGCTGATGAATAAGTAAACATACGGGTTTGACACCTAAACCAGGAAATGCCAAAACAGAGAAAGAAAATTATAGGCTAATTTCCCTACTGAATATTGATGCAAAAATTTTAAATAAACTACTAACAAGGAGATTACAGAAATATATCACAAAGATCGTACACTATGACCAGGTGGAATTTATACCAGAAATGCATGGCTGGTTCAACAGTAGGAAACCTAAAAGCATAATTTACCATACCAATAACAAAATAAACAGAAATCACATAATTACCTCAATAGACACAGAAAAAGCTTTTAACAACATACAACACCCACTCCTATTGGAAAAAAAACACTAGAAAGCATAGGAAAAAAAAATGGAGGCTTTCTTGAAATAATAAGTGGTATTTGTCCTAAACCAATGTGGTTAAACTAGAAGCCTTCCCAATAAGATCAGGGGTGAAACAAAAACGTCCATTATCACCACTATCATCCGGTATCATACCAGCATCATCAATACTGTACTAGAAATGCTAACTATAGCGAGCAATAAGAGAAGAAAAAGAAATTAAAGGAATTTTAAAAATAGGCAACAAGGAAACAACATTCTTTGAAGATGATATGATGACATACTTAGAGAACCCTTGAGAATCACTCAAAAAACTAGTTGAAACAAACTTTCACAAAGTTGCAGGATATAAAATAAACCCCCATAAATCATCAGCATTTCCGTATATTACCGACAAAAGCCATCGGGGAGAGATAGAAAGAGAAATTCCATTTAAAGTAACTGAAGAAATAAATGTAAAATACTTGGGAGTTTACCTGCCAAAACACACTCAGGAACTACATGAACACAATTACTAAACACTTTTCCACAAATAAAGAGAAGTCGAAAATAATTGGAGAGAATATTAATTGCTCATGGGTAGGCTCAGCCAATGTAATAAAAATGACAATCCTACCTAAATTAATTAACTTGTTCAGTGCCATACCAACCTACCAAAGAACTCTTTTTTAGAGCTAGAAAAAAAAATTCGTCAGGAAAAACAAAAGATCAAGAACATCAAGGGAATCGATAAAAAACAAATGAAGAAAAGCAGTCTAGCAGTATCAGCCCGAAAACTATAGTACAAAGTGGTAATCATCAAAATAATATGGTACTGGAGAAAAAAATAGAGTGGTGGTTCAGGGAAATATATTAGGCACACAATACATAGGACCAAATGACTATTGGAATCCAGTATTCGGTACACCCAAAGAAAGATCCAAGCTTTGGTGGGCAAGAACTCACAAAAACTGCTGGGAAAACTGGAAAGTGGTCTGGCAGAAACTAGGCACACAGACCAACATCCCACATTGTATACTAAGATAAAATCAAAATGGGTATGTGATTTAGATGAAAAAGGTGACATCATAAATAAATTAGAGGAACATGGAAGAAATTACCTGTCAGATCTATGCATTAGGGAAGAGTTCATGACCAAACAAGAGAAACGGAGGATCACAGGAGGTAAAATGGATATTTTTTCTTTAATATTAACTTTATTTCGGATTCAGGTTCCAACACATTAGAAAACTAGCACTGTAAAGTAAGGATTTGGCCAACAGGCAGTGATTTCTTTCCTTATAACCCATTAAACCACCATACTATCCCATGCCAGTCTCCTGCACTCATCTCTTCCTTCCAGCAGAAAATTCATTAAAATGGATAATTTTGATTACATGAAATGAAAAAGGTTTTGCACAAACATGACCAATGCAGCCAAAATTAGAAGGAAAGCAGAGAACTAGGGGAAAATTTTATAGCAAATTTCTCTCTAATTTCTCAAATATATAGGGAACTGAGTCAAATTTATAAAAAGGAGAGTCATTCCCCCAATTGATGAATAGTCAAAGGATACGAACAGGGAATTTTCAGAAGAAGAAATCAAAGCTCTCGATCAACATATGAAATAATGCTCTAAATAATTAAGAATTAGAGAGGTACAAATTAAAACGATTCTGTGTTGTCACCTCACACCCGTCAGATCGGCTAACATGACAGAAAAGGAAAATGATAAATGTTGGAGGGCATATTGCGAAACAGGTACACTAAATGCACTCTTGCCAGAGCTATGAACTGATTCATTTTGGAGACCAATTTGGAACAATGTCTAAAGGGCTATAAAACTGTGCTGTCCTTTGATCCATCAATGCCACTACTAGTCTGTATCCTAAAGAGATAAAATAAAAGAGGAAAGGGCCTGTGTGCACAAAAATACTTCTGGCAGCTCTTTTTGTGGTGGCAAAGAAAGGTGGAAATTGAGGGGATGCCCATCAAAGGGGGAATGGCTGAACAAGTTGTATATGGTTGTGATGGGCTTACTGTCGTGCTGTAAGAAAAGATGAGGGGCTGGTTTCAGAAAAACCTTGGAAGACTTACATGAGCGCGTGCAAAGTGAGCAGAACTAGAACACTGTGCACAGTAATAGTAATACTGCACAATGAGTAACTATAAAAGACCTGACTACTCCGATCGATACAATAATGTAAGACAATTCTAAAGGGACTGGACGAAAAATGGCACCCATCTCCAGAGAGAGAACTGCGGGATTCTGAGTGCAGATAAGCATGTGATTTCCTTTATTTGTTTGCTTTTTTTTTAACAACATGGGCAATATAAAAGTGTGTTCGGTATGACTTCGTAGGTATAATGTGCTTGTTTTCTCAGTGGGTGAGTGGAGGGAAGGAGATATTTTAGAACTCAAAATAAATTTAAAGAAAAAAAGGAATGAAGCTAGTGCACAGTATATAAAAGATCAATAAAGGCTCAGACTGGGGTGGTGACAGGAAAGGGAAATGAGGGAATAAGAACACAAATTTTACTTCCTTTACAATGTTGGCAAGAGAGGCTCAGGACTCTTTCAAACATTCACAGGCAGTGTACACAGTGGGAGAGTACTGGAACTGGAGGTAGGAAGACCTGGGTTAGAATCCCACCTCAAACACCTGCTAGCTATGTAATCCTAGGTAGTCTATCTTGGAACCTCAGTTTCTTCATCTGTAAAATGGAGATAATAATAGCACTTACCTCATTGCAAGGATCAGATAAAAAATATGTGTAAAGTGTTTTTGCAAACTTTAAAGTCTTTGTAAATGTGAGCTATTCCTCTGTTCCCCCTCCCCTTTCTCCACAAACAAAATTTATTTGGGTGTTTTCCCCTCCCTGGGCTTGGCAGATGGTAGGCAGGGGGAGCTTAGGGCCCTAGGTAAATCCCTCCCTCTCCCCACTTTCTTCCCTGTAACGTCAGGGACTGCTACCTGTCTCTGTTCCCTTTTCTAAAGGTTGTCTGATTTCCTAGCTTCTTGATATGCTTGCTGAAAAAGACTACTATCTGTGGGTACCTGGTGACCTGATTTAATGCCTTGGTTAATGCCCCTACCCCACAAGCCCAGGAAATCTGAGTCACCCTGGCACGTATGGTTGACATGCAATTCTGCCCTGATGCCAGGGGAATTACCCTTCCCTTTGGCCTGTTTTAACTCACTCTCCTAAGCCTGGCCTCTCACCAGTAAAGTCTTTCCTTCTGGGGTTTTCCTGAGGATAGGCAGGGATTCCTGTGTCTAGTTAGTCTAAACAGCTTGCCCTTGAGTAGGCATGAATTCTTGTCCCTACCATCCTTGTGCCTGAAATTTCACCTTGAGCACCTCAGAAGGGCCAGTCTCAGAGAGACTGGAGAACAAGAGGGGAGGAAGGAAGTGTGTGTGTGTGTGTGTGTGTGTGAGAGAGAGAGAGAGAGAGAGAGAGAGAGAGAGAGAGAGAGAGAGAGAGAGAGAGAGAGAGAGAGAGAGAGAGAGAGAGAGAGAGAGAGAGAGAGAGAGAGATGAGAGACAGAGAGAATGGAGGGGAGAGTAGGAGGAGGAACATTCGGGAGAAGAGCCGCACCCCACACACGGTCCTGCAAGCCACTGCCCACAATGCTGTTCCCTACGCAGAAAGCTTTATCTCCTGACATTTCCCAAGGATGTTTTCTCTCCTTATCTTTATTTCTCTCCCTCCTCACCTTCCCGGCTTAAAGATGCTTAAAGGCTTAAGGATCTAGCTAAAATTCGATGTTCTCCAGGAAGCCTTTCCGATTCCCCGTTAATAGCTCTGTAGATCATTTCCTCCTGATCCAGTTTATATCTTGTTTCTAGGTGGTTGTTGACACGGTCTCACCCTTTGGGGAGCAGGGACCCTGTTTTTGCCTTTCCTGGTTTCCCTAAATTGAGCGCGGTGTTCGGTATACAGTAGGCATTTAATAAATGCTTGTTGCTCAGGGACGGGGAAGAAAAGGGCCAGGCTCCCGTCAGAGCCGGGGGACGGTCGCGAACACATTCGGAGGCGCCGCAGACTGGCGGCCCCCTCCCAGCCGGGCAGCCCTTTCATCTGGCCCCACGCCTTCCTTCGAGGTACTTTGAGGGGGCCCAGAGGGGGGCGGGGGGAGGAGGGAGGAGAGGGCTAAGGGCGACGTCTAGCCCCTTTCCCCGCTCGGAAGGCTGTCCGTCCCAGCCATGACCAGAAGCGGCGCTCTTCCCGAGTCGCCTCTCTCTTTCTCTCCACCGCCTTATCAGAGCCCAGCCCGGCCCTTATCTCGCCGGGTCCTTTGCTTGCCGCAGCCGCCGCAGCCGTAATCGCGGTGCCCTCATTTTCCCTCTCTCATCCCACACTCTTTATCACTCATTCCCTCTCTCTCTCCCCCTTCTCTCGCCATCGAACCCTCTCTCTGTAACTATTATTGCCGCATCCGATTCTCTCGTTGGCTCTACTAGAGTGAGAGGACCCGGCTTTGGAGCCTGTCTCTACCATCCGTATGACCTTGGGTAAGTCACCTAACCTCGCTGGGCCTCAGTTTCCCCCTCTGTAAAATGAGGCCCTTTCAGTTCTCCAGGGGGGAGTCTGTCATCCCGCCTCTGCGTCTGTACTGAGCTAAGAGTGGAAAGCGGGGGCGGCTGTGGGGGGCCACCCGCAGCCCCTCCTCCCCTCCCAGCCATTCCCCATTTTTGTGGGGGCCCCCCCGCCGCTAAGGCTGCCATGGAGAACACTGGATCCCTCTTTCATTCCCTCCATTCCCAGCCCCCCTCCCCCCACCGCTCTCGCCCCCCAAAAGCTTGCACAGAGTGCGGTGACGTCACCTGAGGACATAATGAGCCTGGTAACTACCGCAAAGCTGAGCTGTGATTGGCTGAGATATAAGCGAGAAGTGCTGATTGGCCCAGCTGAGAATGGCCAATAGCCTTTGGCCCCAGCTGTCAAGCGATTGGCTGAGAGCATGTTACCGGGCGGCCGCGGGGCGAGAGCTGAGTAGAGATCGAGAGGCCGGGTGGGGCTGGGCTGGGCTGTGGGGGAGGGGCGTGCGCCCCACCGTCGAGCACCTGGGGTGGGGGTGGGAGTACCAGGATAGGTCAGGTGGGAAACATTGTGTGACACCGCCCCCCCCCCCCCCCGCGATGAGCCAGTGCACGGCCACGCCCCCCCCCCAGAAGCAGCCACCGGGACCCCGCCACCCCAGGCCGGCCGGGCCTCCGGGGTCCCCCGCCCAGCCAAGCCTCTGCGGTCTTCGGGGCCCTGGGCTGCGGCTTTCCTTGTCTGCCAGGCCAGAGCCCCCAGGTGGGCAGGGTCGTGGCGGCTGGTACGACCCCGTCTCGGCTGTGGGGTTGGGGGCAGTTCCCCATCCGGGTCCTGGCTTCCCCAGAGCCTTAGGGCCCCTTGCGGCTCCGAGGCCGCCCCCCGCTCCTTCACCCCAAGCACTCCGCCCTCCTTTCTCACTGCTGCTGCAGCTCGGCAGCACCCAGGCTTGTGGTCAGCAGAGCCGAGGAGGCTCGGGGGCACTGTGTTCGTGTCCCCCGGGCCGCCGCCTCCGAGCGGGTTCCCACCCAAAACCGCGGGGTGGGGAAGGAGGAGGCCACGTGGTCACTGTTGTGCGCCTGGCTCCCGGCCCCTCCCTTCACCCTAGCCGGTCTGCGGCTTTTATCGAGCCGCTAGCGCTCGTCAGGCCCTGTGCTAAGGGCTGAGGATGCAAAGAGAGGCAAAGACAGTCCCTGCCCTTAAGCCCTTAAGGAGCTTGCTGTGTAGTGAGGGAGACGTGTGTGCAAGCCATCTACATTGCAGATTCTTCTGTCCAGGTGAGGTGGAGGAGAGAGAGTCACTGATACTCAGGCCTCACTCCGTTCCCAGCCAGTACCAAATCCAGCACTTGGCATTGGGACAACCAGATGGGAGTACAGAGGGGGACAGAGACATGCTCCTCACACTGGAGAAAAGGCCAGAAAGCTCCTAGCAAATTGAGGGGATCTAGTTGAAGAACCTATGTTTCAGGCTCTGCCCTAGGTTCCAAGGATACAGCGAAGAACCAGTCAGTGAAGAAACATTAAGCTCCTACTATGTGCAAGGCACTGTGCTAAGCACTTCAGTTTCAAATATCAAGGAATAATGAAACAGTCCCTGACCTCAAGGAACTTATGTTCTACTAGGACCAGAGCTTTGGCACTGGCTATTGACCAGTGACTAGCCATGTAACCTAGGAGAAGTACCTGGCTTTTTCTGAGTAGGAGCAGCTGGATAGAGCCCTGGACCTGGAGTCAGGAGGACCTGAGTTCAAATGTAGCCTCAAATACTTACAAGCTGTGTGTCCCTGGGCAAGTCACTTCACCTCTGCCTGCCTCGGTTTCCTTAACTGTAAAATGGGGCTAACAACACCTACCTCCCAGGGTTTTTGTGGGAATCAAATGAGAGAATGTTTGTAAAAAGCACTCAATACAGTCCCTAGCACACAATTTATTGTGGTTGTTCAGTTGTTTCAGGCTTGTCTGACTCTTTGTGACTCCATTTGGGGTTTTCTTGGCAGAGATACTGGAGTAGTTTGCCATTTCCTTCTCCAGCTCATTTTACAGATGAGGAAATTGAGGCAAATGGTGAAGTGACTTGTCCAGGGTCACAAAGCTAGGAAGTACCGGAGGCCAGATTTAAGTTCCCAACTCCAGGCCCAGCACTCTATCTACTTAACCACCTAGCTGCCTCCTGGCACACAGTAAGTACCATATAAATGCTTATTCCCTTCCTCCCCATCTCATCCTCCAGGAATAGAAAAGACCCTTCTCAGTCCAGCTTGGGTTCTTGCAACTGTGCACTTCTGAACTGTGAGAAAAAAAGAAAAGAAAATGGAGGAGGTGACTAAGAAGGAAGATGGAAGAAAACCAGCAGAAAGGCCAATGGACTCAGCCCTTAGGAGGCAGCCTGCCCCTCTCTCCCACGAAGAGGAAGCCAGAGCCACTATCTCCCAGAAGGGAGCTCCCCAGGAGCCAAAAGTGTGGGGCCTTGGAGAGGCAGAAGTAGGGGCCTACTGCCTGCAGGAGGATGAGGCTCTGAGCATCCCTGGGTCAGCAGAGGAGGATGAGGAGAGTGAGGCTGTCCAAGCCATGGCCCTGGGGCTGGAGTTGCAGTGCAGGCTTCAGCTCCACCTGGACCAGCTGGAGGCCAAGGCCAAGGCCAAGGCCAAGGCAGCAGCAGCAGCTGCTGCTGCAGCCCCGGGCAACTCAGAGTCATCTCTAGGGGCCTTTGGAAGCCTGGTAGTCCCATACCACCCTCAGCCGTTGGCCTGCCAGAGCAGTCATGGGGAGCCCCACATCGGGGCCCAAGAGGTGGAGGCTGTCCTGGGGCAAGTCCCTGAAGAGGTCAAGTTGGGTGAGAAGGGAGGCTTAGAGCCATTTGGGGGGTCCATTTGGGGAGCAGGATGGTATCCCAGAGAGAAGGGGGAAACTGCTGCTGAAGCTTGGGGAGGCCTGCCAACCTCTAGTCCTGCTAGTGTCTGCCAAAGAAAGCAGCTCTACCCAAATCTGGAGTTAAAAGGCCAGGTGAGTGTCCCTGTCCTGACTCTTCCCCAGACCCTAAAACAACCAGGTGCCCCATCCCACCTCTTCCCTTGTCTTAGGACTTGGGGGAACATGAATCCTTTGCTGATTCCCCACACCCCACCAAACTTCCCTCTACCCCATCCACTGTTGAGGGGAAGGGCATTGTCCTTCCCTTCCCCAGGCTTGATCCCATGGTATCTCCCCAGGTCCGTGAAGGAGCCAGCACCCTGGAGCTAACACATGGTAAGACTGCTCAAGAGGGTGGGTGTGTGTGTGTGTGTGTGTGTGTGTGTGTGTGTGTGCGCGCGTGCGTGCGCGCGTGTCTCCGTCTCTGTCTCTGTCTCCATCCCTACCTCTATAGGCAAAGACTGACTCACTGTTCACTGTTCCCTTGGGTAGTATAAACAACTCCCTTCCCCCTAAGCCAAAATGAGGCTGTTTCCTTATGAGGAGAGGAATTCCAGCTTAGCTGTTCCCCAGGGGCTGCCAGGCCTGGGCACGTATATGGGCACTGCTTTCCCTAGGACCCCCAGCCTTTTAGGGGGAGATAGAGGACCGCTTCTCCTGCCCCCCACCCCCTCTCCCATTGAGCTCCCAATGAGCCCTACCTATCCCTGCCCTCACCCCCCAACAGAGAACTGCAGCCTCAGGGACACCAGTAGCCAGAAGCCTGGAGAAGCCCTGACCCCACTTGGGGAGCAGCTGGAGAGGTGAGAGACTCCCCAATGCTTCTACCCTCTCCACCCAATCACCAGGTTCCGTCCTTACTCACCCTTTCCTCCATTTCTCAATGAAAAGCCAGAGTTCTCGTTGAAGAAGATCTTAGTTCAAAGCCTAGCTTTGCCTCTCACTAACTGTATAATCTTGGGGAAGTTATTTTTCCCTCCCTGGACCACAGTTTCCTCTCTTTCAAAGAAGAGGGTTTGACTAGATAATCTTTGAGACCCTTCCCAGCCCAACTTCTCTGGTCCTCTTATCCCATATCCTTGGCCCTCCTCTTTTCATCCCACTAATCCTTCAAACCCTAGCTTGGTGACCTTGGACAAGTCCCTTCTCTTGAGGCCTCTGCTTCCTCCTCCAAGCCCTGACCGGCCTCATCTCCACCTTTCTGCTTGGACTTCCTCTGACCTGCAGATTGCTCATACTTCTTTGCTACCCGGGAGCTAGCCTTTTCCAGCTAGCCTCAGGATTCCTCTCCCCTTGTCTCCAGCACAGTGCCTAGTCTAGAGCAGGGGCCCCTAACTGCTGCTCCCCTCTCAAGGAAGAGCAGGAGCATCCTCAAGTCCTAAGGGCCCAAGCCATAGAGGTTTGGCCCCCGCCCATGTTCTCTTTCCTGCCCCTTGCCTCTGGGTTCAGATGTCTTTATGTATGTGCTTGTGTGACCTCAGACAAGTCCCTTCTCTTTTAGGCCCCAGTTTCCTCCTCTGGCTCAATGATCTATAAGCTCTTTTCAAGTCCTCAATTTGAGTGTGTCTGTGTGAGTGTGTCCACATCTGTCCCCTGCTGTTGCCACCACCTTCTCTGCCTCCTCTGGCTGTGCTCTCCAGACTCTTGTACTATCCCATATTTGCAGTCCCTCCCCACCCCCCAGAACCTAGTCTGGACTCCCCCAGAAGCAGAGGAGGCCCTTGTCTACTCCTCTCCACCCTGTAGCCTGTCTAACCCAGAGATATTTGCCAGTGGAGGGAAAGAGGAGTCACAAGCTTGAGGTGAGTGGCCTGGGTGAGGGAAGGGAGAGAGCAGGGGGACGGGTGCCTTTAGAGATCCAGGTACTAGGGCTTCACCACTTCCTTGCCCATGGCAGGGGTGTGGAGGGTCATCAGAAATCGATACTTCCCTGACACCTTCTTCTATCGTTGCCACAGGCAAGATCCCAGCTCCAGGACCTCTGACAGGAGGATGGCAGCCTTCAAAGAAAGGGCCTCTACATGGAACTGAGGGCCTGGCCCCCATAAGTCCCCAAACAGGTGAGACTTTGACTTTCCCTTCATCTGGGGCAATGTAGGGCCAAACAGAGACAGAACCTGAAGGGGACTCAGAGAGGGAGACTTTCCCTCCCTCTCTCCCCACTTCAATTTTATAGATAAAGAAACTGAGGGACAGGGCCAAGGATTGACTTGTTCCAGGTCATATATCTTAGTCAGAGGCACAAGCAGGGCTAGAACTCAGGCATCCTGACTCTCTAGCCCAAGTCAAAAAGAGCAGGGAGACTCAGTATTGGAGGGGGACAAGAACCCTTGAGATGCTGTGCCTCAGCAGGCATTCATATCCTGGTACCCACATGAGGGCTGGGCTGGCCCTGATCTGTCCATAAATGAAGTGGCACCAAGCAACACGTGGGCAGGCCCATGTCCCTGGGACCCATATGTGCCCTGGGCTTGCGCAAGCATGCACACGCTCGCACACACATGGAAGATCCTACCTTTTGTTCTGATCCTAGATCAGGGAAGTGGGTCCTCACTCACCCTTGCTTGCCCACTTGGCCCCTTCCAGGTTAGGGAGAGGGAGGAACCTGGAACTTCAACCCACAGGTTCCCTCCCAACCCCATCCCCACCCCTGGGGCCAAGATGTCAGAGCCTTCAACAAAACAGAATCTTCCCCTGGGGTTGGGAGCATTACAGACCTCTGAGCCTCCCCTCCTCCCCCCATTTCTGACAGCAGGGTAATGGAACAAAGCTTCCAGCCTGGGATTCACCCCACTGTATCCAACCCCAAGAAAAAAACTGAGGGAGGAAGAAAGACATCTCTTCTTTCTGTGGATGATGAGGAAGAGGAGTTCAGGTCAGGGAAATTGGGGGCCTAGGAAAATTAGGGCTTGGTTAGGAGTTGGGAAGACCCCCAGGAGCCTTCCTTAGCATGGCTGTTGCCACATCCTACTACCCCAGACTTGGGCACAGGGATTTGATCTGGATGGAAATATTGTGAAATAAAGGCAGAAAGAGGAACTGAAGCCAGAGCCAGAGAGAGAGAGACCAAGAGAAAACAGAGAGAGAGGGAGACAAGAAAGAGACAGAGAGAGTATGAGAGAGAGAGAAAAGGCAGGCTTTTGGACAGAATCCTCAGTGATTTCAGAGGCCAAGAATGAGGCCCATTTCCTTCATTTTCCTTCGTTTCTTTCAGGATCCTTTTCCCAGGTCCTAGTTCAGAGAGGGGGTGAGGCTGGTCAATAATTGGTTGGAGAAAAGGGGGGGCCCATCTGGGACAGCTTCCTGTTATTTTGAAGACACCTAAGTTTGGGAGACTGCTGCCTAGACTAAGAAGAGGAAACAGGAGGGAAAGAGATGGCTAGGGACATTTTCTGAGTCCCAGATAGGCCTGCTGGGCTAGGCTCCTCAGTGGATCTGGGGAGTGTCCTAGTCTCTTAGCCTTTAGATTAGGCAGACTAGGAGTGCCCGAGAAATCTGCACCGATTTCCTCCCAGTCTCTGGCTCCCCCAAATATAGCCAAGACCAAAGTCTTTCTGAACAACAGGTGCTAGGAAATATTTTATCAAAGCATGGCCCATCAGAGTGAGAAAGGACTTTGGGGACCTTTGTTCTAATAGAGGAGCATTGGGATGGGGGGCAGGGAGGAGATAAGGCTTAGAGAAGGGAAGGGTCTAGCAGAGTTAGTGGCAGAACCCCAAAGAAAGAGCAGATGTACTGACCATCCTATCCATTTTTAGGCCACAGTAATGCCCCATTCCATTCAACAAGCTCCCAGTGGGTGCCAGGCACTGGGCCTTGGTCTCCATGAGGAGATGGAATCAAAAGTGAAGCAGTCCCTGACCTCAGGGAGCTTATGTAGTGCTGAGGGAGAATGAAGGAGGAATAAATATAAAATGTAAACCAAGAAACACCGAGTGCTGAGACAGGACCTGACTATGGGCAGAAGGGAAAATGGCTTCTTAGAAGAGGGACACCCAGAGGGCATGTGCAAACATTCTGCCTCAGCTGAGTACACATTGGTTGCTCTGTGCAGATCCCTGAGGTGGCTCTGGTGGGCCTGAGAGACACTTAGGGCTCTTTTCTCCTCCCCCTCCCCCCCAGCCCCCAGTTGACCTGCTAGGTCAGAGCCTTGTGGCTACTGCTGGAATCGGGCCCTTCTGGTGGCTCACCAGACAGCAGAGCCGAGCCTATGACGGACACCTGCCCAGCTGTTGGAACTTGTGAGCCTCCTGAGGGAAGGGCCCCTGTTTTGAGGCCCTGTTTACTTATTGTTGAATCCTTTGTCACTGGCAACTCCTTGGGATCTTGGGCTGGGGAAGGGTGACTGTCCTCTGCGACCATGGGAGGATCTAGAGCTGTGGGGGTGTGGTAAGGCTGGGATCTGCCATCCCCTGGCCCCAGCCCTTTAGGACCCTCCCTCTGCCTTTGCAGTGTCCGGAGAGAGCTCAGAGATCTCCTTCAGGCACATCCTCCCCCCACGCCCATGGCCATCTCCCCAGTTCTCTTCTCTCCCTTGCCTCTTTACTCCCTCTTACAAGCCATCCCAAAGATCAGAACTGTAGGAGCCAGACCTGGCTTCCATTAAAGGTGGCAACTTCTGAGAGGGTTGTCTTTGTATCTCCCCAGTGCCTGACATATAATAGAGGCTTAATAAAAATTTGTTGGTCAGTTGAAATCTTCGACTCTATCACTGATTATCTCTCATTCATTTTGGGGAAGTGCCTTCCCCTCTCAGTGTAAAGTGGAGGGGGGTTGAGTCTGGGGAGAACAGCAGGAACAAGACAAGATGATCTTAGAGGACCTGTTCTACTGGAAGGCTCTGGGGTCCTAGGCTTCTGTGAGCTCCAGCCCAACCCCATTGGTCCAGTTCTGGGCCAGGCTGTGCTGAGGGCAAGAAAAGGAAGATTCTGGAGAAGCTTTAGCCTCCCCATCCCCACCTCTTGGCCTGCTTCCCAGTCAGGGGACATGGTGAGATTTTAATCTGTTTACTTGCTACTACTCTGAGGGACTCACAGCTTAGTGATACTCATGGTCTTCTGGCAAGTGAGGAGGTCAGATTCCATGACTTCCAAGGGCCCTTCCAACTCCAAGTCTAGGATTCTGTGATCTCTCTCCCTTTCCCTCCCTCAGCCTGTCCCTGCTCATCAACCACCTACCCCAGGTCTCCTCCCTGCCCCATGTGCCCCAGCCCTGGACCCTGATTTTTGAGGAAGACCATGCTGGGGAGGTAGGGAGGGGCCCATGTTCCCTCAATATCCTAGACTGGGGATGAGTAGCTAGATGCTCCTAGAAGAGGTTGGCAGGGTCCCAGGACCCACCCCCCACCATCAGCCCCCTTCCCCCCTGGCATTTTTATAATATTGCCTTATATTCTCATACACTATTAAAGCTGGGAGGGACCTTAGAGAATTTGTAATCTAATCCAATTCTATTTGCCAGATGAAGAAACTGAGGCCTAGAGAGGGGCAGAGACTTACCCAAGGTCACACTGGGAGTAAGCCAGGAATCCCAGGCCAGGATTCTTTCCATTTTCTTTTCCATTGCTTCATTCACAAATAATTCTGTTGGGGGCCAACTATGAAGGAAGAGTGGGGGCTAGGTTGGGGCATCTTGGAGATCAGAGGGAGGGGAATGAACCCTGATAAAGTTGGCCGCTGTGGGGCTCTGTCTTTATCAGGCTTCTGGAGGAACAGAAGGACCTTTCTATCCTGAGGGGGCATAGAGAGAGGAGGAGCCACATTGAGGGGGGGGGGGGTCCCAGCCTGAATAAAGGAAGGCAGCAAACAGCTTCAGGGTCCCTGTCACCGTTATTTAAATAGAATTCATTTTGGAGAGAGGGAAATGGGGGAGATGCCCCCCTCCCCTGCCCCAGAGTTCGGCTCTCCAAGGATGCTCTCTCCCCTTATTCTGTTCTGCTCCGTGGATGTGTGAAAGGGGTCAAGGTCCACCCAGGAACTGACCCCTGACCCTCAGCCTAAACAAGAGATAGGGGTGTGCCTCCTTCTTTAACCTTACCAGACAGCTTGAACTTGGGAGAGGCATTGACAAAAGTAAAGGGGTCTAAGAAATGAAGAGGGCACCCTAGAGCAATCCTCTCCCTCCCCCTCTCCTTGCCCCTCTGGGGTGGGGGTGAGGGTGCCCCCCCCTCTCTGGGCTGGAGGCCCGCTGGGCTGTGAGCTCATTCCCCTAGGGGCGGGGTCGCCGCCAGCAGTGCCATCACCCGTCCCCCCTCCTGCCCCCTCTCCCCCCTCAGTTTCTCCTTCACTCTTCCTCTCGCTCCCTCATTCCGGGCTCCCCGGCGACTTTACCAATTAAGGCTTTCTCCGCCCGAGCCGCCTCGGACCCAGGGGGGGTCTTACTGCTGACAAGAGGTGGCCCCGGCCAGTGGGTGAGCTCCCGCCGCCGAGCCCAGCCGAGCCCAGCCGCCAGGCAGTCAGTCTGCTGGCCCCTGCCCTTCTGGTCCTCGGCGTCCTGGGGGGAGGAGTGCACGCTCCTGGGACCCGGCTCCCGAGCCTGTCAGTCTCGTCTCCCTCCAGACCCGAGCCGGGAAGCCAGCACAGCCTTCTCGCCGGCAGGTCGGGGTGCCCTCGGCTGCGGAAGCCAGGGAGCTCAGGCTCCCGGTTCCCGGCTCCGGCTCCAGATTCCAGGCTATCGGCTCCCGACTCCACTCCAGGTTCCAGGCTCTCGGCTCCCGGCTCCAGGCTTCGGCTCGGGGCTCCAGGTAAGTCAGATGCTCCCTGCAGCACCCTCCCACCCCACCCCACCCCACCCCCGTGCTGCTGACTACTGGAACCCGGGAGGCGTAGAGGCAGACGGGCTTCTGTACCCTGGGCCTGCCCAGTCCCATCTAAGGCGCGCCCCCCTCCCCACTCTACCCCCCTTACTAGTCACCACAGGTTCTCTTGGCCCGGACATCCTCTGTCTTGGGCAAGGAGAGGAGGCAGAGCCAAGGGGGTAGGAAAGGGCAGGACCTGCTGAGTGGGCAAAGGGAAGAAAGAGGAAACCCGTTTAGGAGATAGATGTGTTCAGAGCCAGTGGCTCCCGTGGGTGGCTGCCCCTCCATTTGTGGAGAACTGCTGTGGATGTGTTCAGGCGGGCAGGCAAGGCTGAGGAATCAGGGTGGGGTGGGACAGGACAGAGAGGAGGACACGACTCCAGGTCACTCTGTGGGTGTGTGTGTAGGATTCCAAGTGTGTGTGTGTGTGTGTGTGTGTGTGTGTGTGTGTGTGTGTTGGTCACTCTGTGCATGGGTGTGTAGGATTCCAAATGTGTGTGTGTGTGTGTGTGTGTGTGTGTGTGTGTAAGATTCTAGATTATTCTGTGTGGGTGTATGTGTGTAAGATTCCAGGTCCCTCTGAGTGGGTGTGTAAGATTCCAAGTCAATGTGTATGTGTATGTATGTGTAAGATTCCAGGTCACTCTGTGAATGTGAATGTATAAATCACTCTGTTAGGGGTATGTGGGGATGTGGGGGGGAGGGGTATATAAGATCCCAAATCTCTCTGTGCAGATACAGATACAGATATGTAAGATTCCAGGTCACTCTGTGGATGTTTTGTGTGTATACATACATATGTACGTACGTACACAAGTGGTTAGGCTCCTAGCCACTTGATAGCCATGTGTTGGGAAAATCAAAGAGCCCAGTAGCCTCCCACCAGGCACCTGTGGGAGCATGTGGCATCCCTAGCCAGACTGTGGGGCTGTGTCCCTTGGTACACAGCTCCACTGTGCATGCTCTTCGGACAGTGCCGTCAGGGTGTCTGGGTGGGGTGTTGGGGTGGCATGGGCAGGGAGCCTCCTGGCTAAGTCTGGACTGGACCTGTCTTCAATTCAGTTGAACAATGCCAGGTCCTTGCCTTCCTCCATGGGGCAGACTGAACCTCCAAACTGAGGGATGCTTGGAGACTAGGGATGTGTGGCCCTGGGTGGTGGGTGGGTGAGGTCCCACACCTGGCACATTTGGTATGCCCTCTGTCCCCTACCCACCCAGCCCCTCAGGCTTTCAGTCTTCCCTCTTCTTTGGGGAAGGCGTGCTCCTCCAGAGCCCCATAATGTCAGACCAGCATGAATTTAGAGTTAGGGTTAGGTAAAGTGCTATGGGAGTGCCTCTACTGTACTTTGGACTCTGGGAGAAGCAGCCTGGGGCCTTACTCTAGCTCTGCTGTGGGCTTCAGATAGATTCTGAGACTGTTAGTAGGACCCTTAGAGACCATGAGGCTTTGGGGAAACTGAGAGCCCCGGGGGAAGGGAAAGTGACCCATTGCCTTATCTAGCTGATCACACCAAAGGGAGACAGCCTTCAAGTCTGGGCAGCAGGCAATGCTGAGTGTCCTAGGCCAGGGGAGTTAGGGAGGCAGCAGGCCAGGAGAGGGGCGTGGGTCTGAGGCTCTGTCTGACTCTTCAGTCTCATTCCAAATAAGGGAAAATATGAACAGGCGGAATTTCAGCTTCCTCGGACAGGGGAGCTGCTGTGGTGTGGAATGGGGCGTCCCCTAGTGTCCAGACGTCCACACTGCAATCCCAGGTGGAACTGGGGCTGGAGAGACATCAGAGGCTGCTCAATCTGACCCCTTCTTTCTACAGATGTCTTGCAAGCATGAGGCCTCGAAAGCAAAGTGACTCATTGGCAAGTGACAGAGCAGGGTCTGAACTAGATCCAGGGATTGGAAACCTAGTGCTCAGTGTCACTGTCCTCAGTACCCAATGGTGCAAATCCAGGAACAGCCTTGCTTTTCCTCTCACCAGCTCAAGGAGCAAAATCTAGTGGCTTTGGGTGGATTTCTCTGGGAAGGGGGGGGCGGGGGGCCTGGAACTGGAAACCAGAATGCCTGAGATTAGCTACCTCCCCAAAGAGGAGTTGATTGATGGATAATCCCCTACCTCAGTTCTCCCTTCCTGGAGAGCAATAGGGCTCCTTCCACAGGGACCTGCAAAAAGAGCAGTTCAAATGCCAAACTCAGACTTTTAGGAATTTGTGTTCACTGGGTTCTGGGTTCTTTTCCATTGGGCCCCGAGCTCATTGCAGAGGGAGGGGTGGGGGGACACTACTGAATGTAAGAAAGAGGTTGTATCAGAGCTGGAACCCCCCCCCATAAATGGACATGAAAAAGATCAGGGAGACTGAAATAAACCCAGAAATGTGTTGGCATGGGAATGAGGCCAGTCTGGAATTAAAAATAGGCCTCAGGTAATTCATAAAGTTATCTAAGGGAGAGTTGACCGTATTTGGATGGGTCATGCTGCAGAAACCATGGCCTCCTCCTTCCCACCCTCCCAGCCCCCCCCAGCAGAAAAGAAGAAAGTGGTGAGGAAAGGGAAGGGAGACAAGTTGGGAAGAGGCCCAGTACTGACGCAGGATTTCCTGGCAGATAGATCAATGACTTAGGTCTTAAGGTTCATTCAATGGAGTGAGCCAAGCACTGTTGTGGGGGCCCAGAGCTGGAGACAGGGACATTTGGGCTGAAATGAGAAAAACCAGGCACACTTGGGGGACAGAGACAGGGGCAACTGGGAAGTGCCGCTTTCTCAGTTCCTCGCTCCTTACATGGAGAAACCCCTCTCCCCAAATCCCAGAACAATAAGCACATTGACTCTTCCTCCTCTCATCTTTCTTCACTCTCCCTGTTCCTCCTTCTATCCACTCTCAAACTTCTTTATTACCCTTCTCTGACTACTGACCTCTTTCTCTCTCCCTTTCTGATCCTGACCTCTCTTCTCTGGCCCACTGACCCTTTCTTCCTCTTCTCTTCCCTGCCCCCCTTCACTTCTGTCCCTTCCTCTTCCCTCTCCTAATCTTGATCTCCCTTCCCTATCCCCCTGACCTCTCTTCTCTGGCCCACTGACCCTTTCTTCCTCCTCCCTTCCCTGTCCCCCCAATCCCTTCTAATCCTGACCTCCCTTTCCTGTCCCCCACACCCCTTCCTCTTTTCTCCCCTTCTAACCCTGATCTCTCTTCTGTCCACCCTTTTCTCCTCCCTTTCCTCCCCCCTCCCCTCACTACCTATGGACACCCTCCCTTTTCTTCCCCTTTCAGCTCTCTCTCTCTCTCTCTCTCTCTCTCTCTCTCTCTCTCTCTCTCTCCCTCCCTCTTTCCCTCCTCCCCCCTACTCCCCTACCCTCACTGCAGGTTCTGACTTCTTTTGGTTCTTCTTGACCTAAAAAAGTTGTGGCCACCAACTTGTACTAAGTAAAGGCTTTTTTCCTGGTTTGGCCAATAGAGGTCAGCAGGGCCCCGGCCTCTGGTGGTGTGACTCAGTTCCCCCAGAGTTGGGTGTGGTTCCCCGCTTGTCCCCCCCCTTTCCCAGATTTCTGCCTCGGGGTTTGGATTTGACTGGATGGTGGCTGCAACCCTTAGGGGTGGGGCAGGGCAGTCAGTCACTACCACAAAGGCAGGGCCAGAGCGGATCCACTGAGGCTGGGAGGGAGGAGCCCCTGAAATCTGAACCCTGGTCCAGTGCTCCAGGGTGCTGCCTGCCCTACCTCACTGACCCTAAGTGAATGCTCCAACCTTCAGGCAATGTAACCCTGGGCATCCAGCTCTTCGGGGGTGCTCTGGGGCTCTGCCACTGAAGTCTGGGAGTTTCCATTGCTTCCTAACTAAAATGGGGTTAAAAAGACCAGCCCTGCCAATCTCTCCCCAGGTGGTTGGGAAGGGCTTTGCAGACCCCACCCACTTTTACTCCCTCCCCTCACACCACCCCAGAGACTAAGATTTAACTGCCTTCAGAGATGATGCTGAGAAGTGGAGGAGGGGCAGGTTTCTAAAACCTGGGAGTGCCCCTGCGGGGTGCAAGGCTAGCTGAGAACTGCAGGGTGTGGCAGGGGCCTTGGTTAGAGGCTGAGAGCCCAGAACTGAACCAAATATGGAAGGAAGGGGACCCTCGGGTCCCTGATTCCCCAGAAGCCTGAGTAACCAACCCCCTTTCTAGTCAAGCTTCTGGTGGTGAGGGATGTCCTGATCTGGAGGTGGGGAGTACTATTTTCCTAGGGGAAAGTGCCCCTCTCCTTCAGCCCCCCTTCCCTCTTTAGGGGGTCAGGGGAGAAGGGAGAGGTCAATTAATCTCCTCCCCCTTCATTCCTTGGCCAAATAGGGAATGCTAGAGTTGGATGGAGGGCAGGCCGGAGCATCAAGCAGGGCTGAAGGTACAAGGACTGACCCCAGGCTTGAAGGGAGGATGAGGTCTAGTATCGTTCTAGGCAGGCAATGAAAGGATTCCGTAATATGCTCGGGCCCAATAAATGGGCAGCTGCAGTGATGGGGGATGGGGAGGACAGGGACGGGTCAGGGACCCGGGGACTTTCCCAGAGGAGAGCCCTAGTGTCCTGGGAGAGCTTTCCTCCCTTCAACAGATGGAGAAACTGAGCCTCTTCATCTCAGAGCAGGAGAGGAAGGAAAGCTTTTACTGCCCAGGCTACCGGAAGACTGGCCTGGCGCTTGTGTGTACAGAGACCATGAACATGTGTGCGAGAGCAGATGAAGGGGAAAGAAAGATTTGGCTAATGGGGAGGCACAGAGTGGGACGACTGCTAACCCTGAGAGCCCACCTACTATCTAACTGCCAGGGTGACCTTGGGCCAGTCCTTTCCTTTCCCTGGCCTTCAGTTTCTCCCTCTAAGAGTGGGGGGCAGGGAGAAAGGAATTAGGTTCCTCCGGCTCATTCCATCAGTAAAATGCTTGGTCATTGGGGGTGGGGTTTGGACGGAGGGGGCCCACAGAAGTGGGGGGGTGGGGTCCTGGAGGGAAGGTTCGCCCTCCTCTGCTTCCCTTCCCCCCCCCGGGGGGGGTAACTCCCCCTCCCCCCATCAAACCCCAGGGACAGGGAAAGGAGATGCGTTTAAAGGGCCAGCAGGGGAAGGCTAAGCTTGAGAATGAGTTGGAATTGGAGCGGCTGGGATGGGGGTAGGGGCAAAATGAAAGCTTTTCGGTGGTTCTTTGCCGGGTGGAGTGGGGAATGGGGGCCTGGAGGGAAGAGGGGAAGGGGGATTGGGGGCAGAGGAGCGGGGAGAAAGGGTGGAGGGGAGGTCCCAGCCCCCTCACTCCCCCTCACCCCCGCCTCTTTCTCCCTCTGCGGCCCGCCCCCGCCCCTTCCCATTTAAAGGGCCGGATCGCTCAGCCACCGCAAGGCCGTGTCTCTTCCCCCAGCTCCTCCGGCTCTAGGTGCCTGCGTCTTTAATTAAGGAGGGCCGCCCCCTAGCCGGGCTCCAGCACCGCCCCCAGCCTCTCCAGGCTCTCAAAATGAGTAGCTCCCACTCGCGGCCCGGCCACAGCCACAGCCCCAGCAGCGCGGCTTCGGCTTCGGCAGCAGCAGCGGGCGGCGGCGGCGGCGAGAAGGACAAGGACGCCGAGATGCCGGCCACCGAAAAGGACCTGGCTGAGGATGCGCCGTGGAAGAAGATCCAGCAGAACACGTTCACGCGCTGGTGCAACGAGCACCTCAAGTGCGTGAGCAAGCGCATCGGCAACCTGCAGACGGACCTGAGCGACGGGCTGCGGCTCATCGCGCTGCTCGAGGTGCTCAGCCAGAAGAAGATGCACCGCAAGCACAACCAGCGGCCCACCTTCCGCCAGATGCAGCTGGAGAACGTGTCCGTGGCGCTCGAGTTCCTCGACCGGGAGAGCATCAAGCTCGTGTCCATTGGTGAGCTGCAGGGGCACTGCGGGACTGGGCACCGCGCTGCGGGTGGGGCACCGCAGGCTGGGCGGGGCACTGCGGGCTGGGCACCTCGAGTGCGAGGCACTGTGCTGGGGGTGGGGCACCCCAGGCTGGGCATCCGAGGCGGGGGCCACGGCCAGATCCTCCGTAGGAACCTCCTTCGGAGCTGTGTGACTCAACCGGTCTCAGACCTCTTTGCCCACACATGTTCCCCAGGCCTGGCATGTGCCAAAGCAGCGATGCCAAGGCTCACAGCTGGTCTAACCTGTTGGAGTACGGGCCCAGGATGTCACCCCCAGCTAGTTCCCTTCCCTGCCCCTCTTCGGACCCACACTGGGGAGGGGTGGTCCGTTAAAGGGTAGAGCCAGCTGGAGAGGGGGAGGTGCTGCTTCGATATTTGTATCTTGGGGGGAGGCTCCGGGCTGGCGTCTGTGGAGCTCCCGAAACAAAGAAGGAGCCCTGCCTGAGCCCGCCGATTTTCTGGAGCTGGAGGAATGTTGCTGGGGCTGTTAACTGTTTGTGGATCGGGGGCCTGTGTTGGGATTAGGGAGTGTGTATGTGACTGAGGGGAGGAGGGCCTCTTCCGGGCACCCCCCACCCCACCCCTTAAGCCCATCTAACACCTTCTCGATGGTGAAGGGCTGGGTGCTTCCGTGGGTAGGAGTGGGTGTGGCAGGGTAGAGCTGCTGCTGCCAGCCCAGGGAGGGACTTCCCCAGCCGTTGAAGCAAACTGTTGCTTCCCCTCCCTTAATGGGCAGCTGGGCAGTAGTGGCTTGTACTAGGGCTAGAGAGAAAATGATGCTGCCCCCGCCCAACAAGGATCCTGGCAGGGCACATTGACATGTAGTTTGACCACTACAGACAGATTTGCCTCTCTCTGCCTTTCCATCTCCTGCCACTGCAGACTGGAACACCCTCCCTCCTCAATTCTGACTCTTAGAATCCCTCTGTCCTTTCAGAGGCCACCTCCAAGAAGCCCTCCCTGATTTTCTCCAGTGTTAGGTTTCCAGAGAGCCCTCAGGCCATCTTTCTCTGTTGTCCATGACCCTTGCCTTGTATTTCTGCTTATCCCGAGGGCAAGCCTTGATCTAGCACCCAACAGGGCCAACCTATACAAGTCTACTTGTATAGGTTTAGATGGAAGGAGAGAAAGATGTATGAGACATCTCAGCAAAGGGAGCTCCCAGGCAGCCTGGGAAGGAGGGCTTGAGAGTGGAGTGAGTGTCTTGGAAGATGTCCTAGTAGAGGTGAACTGAGCCAAGATGGAGAAGGATTTCTAAGAACCAGGATGTGGAAGGCTGGGGCCAGGGGGTCGGAGTAAGACCTGTGCAAGAGAAGATGGCCTGGCTGCAAATAATGGAGTAAAATACATGAGTAAGCATGGCCATGGCTGCAGTAGACTTGGACTGATTAAAAAGGGCTGAAGGGGTCTCTAGTGAAAAAAGTTGAAGAAACCCTTCAGTAGAGAACTTTACAGCTGGGAAGAGAACCCCCAGTTTGTGTGGCTGTCTCCCATATTCAGTGTCTCTTCCCACTGTTCCCAGCTCCTGACTCAGAAAGCACTAGTAATCTGGCTGGGGAGGTGGAGGGGCTGGAATGAGGAGAGTGAGAACAAAGCCTATGTAAGGGAAGGCACCCAGAAATGTTTGGGGGAGAGTGTCAGCTGCTGAGTGTCATTTGATAAATGCTCTGGATGGAAGTGGATTCTAATTCAGTGACCATCTAGTCCAACCCCATCATAGGGAAACTGAGGCCTCAAGAAGGCGTGGGACTTGCCCAAAATCAAGCTGCTGCCCGGACCTGGGCTGGGTTTAGTTCCCCTCCCTGGCAATTAGAATAGCCCTGAGCTGGTGTTTTTCCTCCCCTGAACTGCTCCTTCTAGGACCTGGGGGCTGTTCACTCACCTAGTAGGTTGTTTCTGAGGGTGCTACCCCCTCCTCCCCTCCAACTCCCAACTAGGGCCTAATGTGGTTCCAGGCCCCACCCTGTTTCCTGTGTTGAAGGGGGAAGGGAACAGATTGGTAAAGGCTGGGCCTGGGCACCCACCCAACTCGTCCATCTCCCATTTCTGTTGCTCTTGGCCCCTTGTGTTTCCAGCTCCTATCTTTTCTCTCCACCTCTGGAGTTCAGTTGGGCCCCAGGGTTGCCTGGAAGTCCTTCCCTGCCTCATGCTTTAGGCCTCCATAGGGTTTTGAAGCCTCTAAGATTTTCTCCTGTCTGGGCTCCAGAAGGCTGAAAAAGGAACTGCTTTGGGGTTACTTCCCTCCCTGGAAAGCCTTCCATTCTGGTTACAGGAATGTCTTAGTCACCAGGCCCAGACCTTGGAGGCCCACACCCCCTCCTGCCAGCCATCCTTCAGGGTCTCAGGGGCTTTCCCCTAGTCCCTTCCCAGACATTTCCCTCTGCTCCAAGAAGTCTGAATTTCTGGGGCAGGAAGGGACTGACTCACCTCCCCCCCACAGACACACACACATTGTAACTGGTGGGGTGGGGCAGTTGTGCCCTGAAGCTAGGGAAGAAGGGAGGGTGGGTGGAGAGAGTGGGTAGATGGAGGAAGGAAGGCAGGATATGGGGGGGGGGTGGGCCCTGCCCCAGCAGGGGGGTTTGCTCTTCCTTCTCCCGCCCCTGATTCCTAGAGCTTTGCCCATATATGGCTAAAAAATGTTGGAAAGCAGTGTGATTAGCAGGCTGGGGCCCAGCGCTGAGGGGGAGGGGTGTGTCACCCCAGCAGAAGGGGGCGGGGCCCAGTTGAGAGATGGGGGGAGAGGGGAGGGCCTGGGCCCCAGCCGGGGCCTGAGCTGGTAGCTAAGCCATGGGAAAGGCCCCTTTGGTAAGGGCCCAGGGCTTTGGGCTTGGTGGGGCAGGGATAAACTATGTGTGGCAGATTCCTAAATACTTATGCCTTAGGCATTCCAAGGGAGCCTCAGTGCCAGCCTGCCAAGAATGGATGGGAAAGATCCTTGCTGTAGGCTTCACTGTGGGCGAGTCCTGTTTCTTCTCTGGGGACTCAGTTTCCCCTTTTGGATCCCTGCAGTGGAAGTGAAGAGATAAGCAAAAGTACTACACACACACACACACACACACACACACTCTCACACACACACACACACACACACACACACACACACACACACACACACGAATGACCATTGTTGTGACTGGAACTGGAGGGTGTGTCCCAGACACTCCCCTAAGATAATGCCTGGCCTGGAAGCTGATCGGCCTCCCTGTGTATGAGGAATGACTGGGGATGGCTCCTAGCCTGGCCTCACCCAGCTCCTCTTCCTCAGTGCTGTCTACCTACCTACCTGGCTCTTGGCACATCAGCCCACTAGGCGAGCAAAGGGTATAGTAAAAGAGGTGCCCAGCTTGAGCTCTTGCCAATGCCAGCTGGAGGCCTGGCAGATTTTGTTTATATTTGACCTTCTAGCTGGCAGTGAATAGTCTTTTCTACCTTCTGATCAGCTACTTTGAAATAGGGAAATCGTGTTGAATTTGAAAAGTAGAGAGATCACTTGAGGTGGGCCATTAAAGAGCCTTTTTCTTGTCCCTCTGTGCTTTCCTGCCCAGGGAGAATCTTCTAGCTTTTTAAACCTAGCTAAAGCTCAAAGATAGTGATGGGTAAGGCTATTCCTCTTGGTCATATTTGGGCGTTAGGGTTTTTGCTTCCGGAGAACTGACTGCCAAGGGCAAGGGCAGAGAACTCTGGAGCTGAAGAAGATTAGACTGAGTACTTCTGGCCTGGGGAACAGACTGAAGGCCTGAGATAAAACGAAAAGAATCCTGACTGGAGGGTCCTAGAACCTGAGTTCTTGTCCTAGCTCCCAGCCTCAGTGTGACTCCTGGCACCTTCCTCTCTGGGCATCTGTAAAATAAGGGGCCTGAGGTGATCTCAAAGGCTTGTCTAGCCTCGATATTTCGTAAGTCCCTTATATGGAAAAGTCTTATTCCAGACTTTCTTTTCCCTCCTTTTTGGTACCCTCCCCACCCCCTTTCCAGCTGACTCAGAAGACAAACATTTTTTTCTGCATATTTGTTTTTTCTGACTTTGGAGAGGAATCTTACAGATAAGGACTAAGAAGATCTGTCTTCTCCTTAGATAGGCCAGGGAAGGTCTACTGTGACCCCATTTGCTGAGCCCTGTAGAAAAGAATGTTTCTGCATTGGGTAAAGTTGGCATCATCCCTGCCTTTTTGAAAGTCCTTTTAGGGCTCCTTGTAGGTAGACCAAGGCACTCCCCTCATGGGTAGAAGCAACAGAGAGTCAGATTTCAGTTCCATGTAAAGAGAAACTTCCTCCAATTAGGGCTGTCCACAAGAGGAGGGGGCTACCTTAGGAGGTCATGAGTTTGCCCTTCCAGGTAGTCTTCAGATTGATGACTTCTCATGCCAGTTGTAGAAGGGTTTCCTGGGTAAGTAGGGTGAGATTAGATGGTCTGAGATCCTTCAGACTCTGAGGGTCTGATTCTCTCCCCCCCCCCCCACCCAAGCCCCTTTCTTATCTCACAGAAGCACAAGAATGTGTTGGCAGGGACTTTTGGTTGCATCTCATGTGATCCTACTTTGCAAATGGGCACATTGAGGTCCAGAGACAGGAAGGGCCTTACCCGAGGTTTCAGGGGCAGAGTTGGGACAAAAAGCAGAGGAACCTCCAGGGCTGCCTAGCCCTAACTTTCTGAACCCAGGAGGCCTGCTGCTACATGGCTGCCCCACAGGCCTCAGCAGGAACCCATTTCCCTTGAAGATCATTCTCCAGGCTCGTTGTCATATGAAGCCTAAAATGAAATCCTTTCACCATTTCCACCCCCCACCTCTACCACTCTTGTTCCTGGTTCTGCCTTCTGGAGCCTAACAGAACATGTGTAAGCCAGGACATGGGATTTCTTCTCAGCTTTTTCTGCTCTAGCTTGCCTCCTCAGCCTTCCTGCTGTTTCCTTTCTTAGACCTTTCTGCCATTTCCACCCCCACCCACTGTTGCAGGCTTGGGTCAGCTATTCAGGGCAAGGCCCTCTGAAAGTCGGGGTGTGTGTAGGGGCTAGTTGTCTCCTGAGGCCAGCTGAGGGGGTTGCTGTGGTGATTGGGGTGGCTGCTAGCCAGGCCCTTCGGGTGGGTCTCTGAATATTCTGGACTATTTCCCCAGGCCAGGCCTGCCAGGTTTTCCTGGGCCTGTTCCTTCTCCTGGCTCACGACTTTCTGTTGAGTTCGGTTTCTGTGGTTTGGGGTGGGGTGGGCCTGTCTTTTTGTTCCAGACAGATCTGTCCCAGATCAGAGATTTTTGACATGTGGGGGTATATTTTTCCCTGAGCTCTTTGAGGCACACTCTGATGAGGACCATTCCTTTTATTCCTTGCCCCCCCACCCCCTTCATTTCCTTCCTCTGGCCCCACAGGTCCTGCAATGCCAGAGAAATGGTATCTAATCTGTTCTTCCCTGGCCCTCAGGGCTGGCCTGGGTCTCCTGAGCCCAAAATAGAGGAGCAGCAGGGAGGGAACCAACCCTTGGCAGCCTCAGCCTCTTCTTGCTCCTTCTCCAAGGCGAGCTAGGGCTTGTTCTAGGGGCTATAGAGCTATCTAGTGAAACAGAGGGCCTATTTGCTGGTGACTAAGCCCCTACCTGTAGAAGCCTCCCCTTCCCCTTCCCAGTGGAATGTCTCAGTATTGCCCCCATCCCTGTCCCCAACTTGGTTCTAAGGCAGAGCTAGAGCCTGCTGGTCTACATAAGCCTGTACCCCACTGGAAGGGGAGGGGCTAGCGCCAAGAAAGGGCTTCTAGCTTTTGTGGTAGTGGGCATTCTTTTTCCCCCAACATTGCCTATGATGGGAAAGGGTAAATGAAACCCCAACAGTTGAGAGATTTTAGGTCAGCAGACCTGAGTTGAATCCTGACTCTAACAGGACCTGAATGCGGCCTAGGGCATGTTCCCCCACCTTTTCTGGGCCTCCTTTTCTCCTTCCTTAAAATAAATGGGCTGTGCTTTTTTTGAGGGGTCCCTTCCAACTCTGCTATTCTGTGGTCCTGTGTCTAGGCCTCAGGAATGTGGAGCGCTATCTCCTCAGCGGTCCTGCCCCCAGGCTCATTGTTTATGCCCACATATTCTTGGCTCCCTTGTCTTTCAACCTCCCCCAACCCCAATTAATTTCTGCTGACTTTTGCAAGCTCTCTATCTCTCTGTTTTTCTACCCCCTATGGAGCCATAATGCTTGGCTGACAGCCAGCTCACTGAGGACTTTGGGGGTAGGGAACCAGGGGAAGAGGAATTCTGTTCCTTTTTTATGCCCATGTGTGCACATATATGTTCACACGTAACATAATCTTTCTTTCTCTATCCCTCTCCCTCCCCCCCTTCTCTCATTTGATCCTTATAACCTTGTGAAGTGAATTGTATAGATGAGGAAACTGAGGCCCAGAGGTTAAATGACTTCCCCAGGGTCACTTAGCTAATAAGAGTCAAGGGTTTGACCTCATGTCTTTCCTAGTGTTCTAGCCACTTCCCCCCTGCTCAAGCACCCCCTCCCCTGAGTCACTGGCTTTCAGAGCTAACTCTGGGGAGTGCTAGAACCTCAGAGGATATTTTTAAGACCTGGAGTCTAATTCTGAGTATCCTCGTCACCTACTGGACAACCTTTTCCATGTTCTTTCCCTTGTCTGCCCTGTATGTTTCTCCCTTTCCTTCTAGTCTGGATAGATCTTTCATTTGGCATAGACTTCTGGAGACTATGATTTTGTGTATCTCCAGCACATAGCCCAGTGCCTGGCACCCAGTAGGTCTTTCATCAGTGCTTGGTGCCCGATTCTTGAGGGTTCTAGCCTTAGCTAGAGGCTCCCATAGCCCCATGTGCACCCAGGGCTCTGGAAAGAGGCTGAGTAGACATCCCTCTCTCCCCACTCCATGCCCCCTGCAGACAGCAAAGCTATCGTCGATGGCAACCTGAAGCTCATCTTGGGCCTGATTTGGACCCTGATTCTGCACTACTCCATCTCAATGCCAATGTGGGATGAGGAGGAGGATGAGGAGGCCAAGAAGCAGACGCCCAAGCAGCGGCTCCTGGGCTGGATCCAGAACAAGCTCCCTCAGTTGCCCATCACCAACTTCAGCAGGGACTGGCAGAGTGGCCGTGCCCTCGGGGCCCTTGTGGACAGCTGTGCTCCAGGTAAGAGCCAAGCCCTGCTGCCTCTTCTGCCTCCGGGCTGCCCCACTTAGGAGCCGGGGCTGGGAAAATGATGGGAGGGTGCAGAAGAAGAGACCAAGGACCATACCCCATTTCCTGCCACTGTGTATTGAATGGCACAGGTTGACCTCCTTGCCTAGAATGCTCTTCTTCCTCATCTCTACCTCCATTCAAGGCTCAACTCAGCCCCTGCCTCCTACAGAGGGGGCCTTGGCTGACATCCCCGTGCCTGAATAGAATGTACTCCAAGGCAGGGACTGATATGCCCTGCGTCGATCTCAGAATCTGTCCTCTGTTGGAGCCTAAGGGTGGAGGAGGGACTGGCTTATATCATGGGGCTTCTCTGTCTGCTGCAGGCCTGTGCCCTGACTGGGATTCCTGGGATGCCAGTAAGCCTGTGAACAATGCCAGAGAAGCCATGCAACAGGCTGATGACTGGCTGGGCATTCCTCAGGTATGAGCTTTGCCAATATTTGTGTCTGCTTCAGCCTACTGTCTCTTCCCTGTCCTGAGAGAGCTATATGATTGACCTAGAGCTGGAAAGGACCTCAGAGGCCATCCAGTCTAACCCCCTCATTTTACAGAGGAGGAAACTGAGTCACAGAGCAGGAAAGTAAGAGTTGGAAGGATTTCACTATAGATCCTGTGACTACAGGTCAAATGCCTCTGGTCCCTTGTCCCAGTTTCCCCCCATGGATCCCCAACTCCAAACTCTCCCTTGCTCTTTGACTGTAAGTGGGAGTAGCTGGAGGATGGTGCCAAGTTGGCTTGGCCTCCCCTCATCCTGGCGACAACGGACCATCCAATCTTCTGCAGGTGATCACTCCTGAGGAGATTGTGGATCCCAATGTCGATGAGCACTCGGTCATGACCTACCTGTCCCAGTTCCCTAAGGCCAAGCTGAAGCCTGGGGCCCCATTGCGTCCCAAGCTCAATCCAAAGAAAGCCAGAGCGTATGGGCCAGGTGAGGAGTGTTTGCCTCAGTATAGAGGCCAATTGGAGCCAGACAGAGGAGGGCAGACCTAGGCTGTTGGCACTTTGGTGGGAGGTGGGAGGGCAGAAGCTCTGAGGTCCAAGAAGAAGAAACAGGCACCAGCTGTCTAGGCAGGCAAGGGCTTGGGTCTTGATGCTGACCTGCTCTTGCCAGCCCCTCTTTGGTGAAGGGATCTGGGCAGTGGCCACAATGCAGCTTAACACTGAGACCAAGCTAGAGGCAGCCAGCAGATGTCCTCACTATAGTCCCTATAGAAAACTGGTTGGGCCACCAGATTGGAGAGAATGGGAGTGGTAGGGGATTGGGCAAGGGCCCCACACAGGTGGGTGGTATGCATTTGTGTGGGGACTCTTTGCTTGGCCATGATGCAGGGGAGAGTTGGGAGCTGGCCTTCTGCCCTCCTGACTTTACCTTGGTATCTCCCACGTAGGAATAGAGCCCACTGGTAATATGGTGAAGAAACGGGCAGAGTTTACCGTGGAGACAATAAGCGCTGGCCAGGGGGAGGTGTTGGTGTATGTGGAGGACCCTGCTGGGCACCGGGAAGAGGTAGGTGCTAACCCTGCCTTGGCCCACCTATGGGCTCAGGAGGGGTGAGACCTGTGTAGGGAATAGAAGGAATCTAGGGCTGGCTACCAGAGAGAAGATTGGCCCAGGAGAAATGGGTGAATTGTGTCCTGGCCTCATGCCTGGCAAGCTGACTGAGGCCCACTGTCCACCATTACAGGCCAAGGTGATTGCAAACAATGACAAGAATCACACCTTCTCCGTCTGGTACATCCCTGAGGTCACAGGAACACACAAGGTGAGAGGAGGCTTGGGCCAGAAGAGGGGAGGGAGGGTAGAGTTCTGCCAGTCTCACTTCTTAACTCCATCTCTCCCTGCGTCTTCCCTTGATTAGGTCACAGTCCTCTTTGCCGGCCAGCACATTGCTAAGAGCCCTTTTGAGGTGCATGTGGACAAGTCCCAGGGAGATTCCAGCAAGGTTACAGCCCAAGGCCCTGGTCTGGAACCCAGTGGTAACATTGCCAACAAGACCACCTACTTTGAGATCTTCACTGCTGGTGAGGCTGACTTCCTTCCTATCTTCTCTCCCCCTGAATCTTCCCCCTCTCAGAATCCAAGAGACCTAGAGCCAGACCTCTAAGGTGCCTTAGAGGTCACCAAGGCCATGGCCCTCATCTTATGGAGAAGAAGTGGTTGGATGGACCCAGTGGTCCTTCCACTGTGCCATACTATAGCTCTCTACTTGCAACCCTCTGTGGGATATGAGGTTCAGACCTGAGCTTAGAAAGAACTAATAACTAAGGCAGCTTGGGGCACATCCTTGACCCTTTGAAGCCTGTAAGTGGCAGATGCCCCTTTGGACTAGTCAAGCACTAACCAGGGATGGGGAACCTGTGGCTTGAGGCCACAGTGGTCTTCTAGGTCCTTGGCTACAGCCTTTTGACTGAGTCCAAGTCTTACAGAACAAATCGTCTTATTAAGGGGATTTGTTCGTGAAGTTTGGGTTCAGAGGGCCACACTTGAGGACCTAGAGGGCCACATGTGTCCTGGAAGCCACAGGTTCCCTGCCCCTGCACTAAACTCATGACCGTTTGCCCTAATATCTGGAACTTTTTACCTGCTCCAAGGAGCTTTCATTAGTTAGTTGGCAGATGTGAGCACATATTGCAAGCTTGTTCCAGTATACATTAACTGCTCTCATCTTTTCAGAGGTAGAAGAGACCCAAGAAACCGAGAAGGAAAAGCACGCTTTTCAACTTTATTTAAGATATTTTTTCTGAGTCAGTGATTCTATAGCACACCCTGCCCCTCCCTACCCAGAGCAGTCTCACTTCTTGAATGGGGAGGGGGGGGCAGTACAGCTGAAGATCCTATAATTTTGTTTCCCTATCAGGTGCTGGTGTTGGAGAGGTGGAGGTAGTGATCCAAGATCCCACAGGGAAAAAGGGTACTGTAGAACAGCAGCTGGAGGACAAGGGCAACAGCACGTATCGCTGTAGCTACAAGCCTACCCTGGAGGGAATCTACACCATCTATGTCACCTTTGCTGGGGTACCCATTCCCCGGAGCCCCTACACTGTTGCTGTTGGGCAAGGTGAGCTCCTCTGATGCATGTCACACTCCCTGCAAGGCCAGCCATACTGTGCCGGGGACCCCAGGGGGCTGACTGCCATCTCGGTCACTGCCCTCATCCCCTGGCTGCCCCATCCCAGAGAGCTTGAGCACATGGTGGGTGGGCCACAAGACCACTCTTCTTTTCATCTTAATTCATGGCCGCCTTGGGTCCCCCTTCTTTCCCTCTCCTCTTTCTTCATCCATTGCCTCTCTTTTCACTGTTCTTGGCAAACTTGCTCTCCTTTCGTGGTTTGTTTCCCTTCTTCTGTCTGTCTCTTCTTCATGCTTTCGTCTTCTCTGAAGACCTGGCTCCGGCTTCCTGGGAATCTCTGCTGAGCTCTGATCTCACCAAAGGGTGGACGGTACTTGAGCCCACTTATTTTGGAGGGAGGGGGTGATGTTGAAAGGAGTAGGGGAGGGGAGGGAGGGAGGTCAGTCCCAGCATGTTCCTGTAGCCTCCCAGCTCTGATAGCACAGTAAGTAGCTGGAGCTCACAAATGCCCTGGATCCCAGTCACTGGCCTAGCTCGGCCTGGTCGCTCCCCTTCACTGGGGCCATCTGTGCCGTGAAGGCATTGCACCTGATCATTGGCTGCTCCAGAATATGATTACTGCCTCCTCTGGCACCCATTTCTTGGAGAAAAGAGGATCCTGGGTTCAGGTTTTGGCAGGCAAGAATGTAGTGTCAGAGCAGAGGCCTCACCCTCAGCCTTGGGCTACTTGGACCCAGGGTATCCTTGTGGTTCCTCCAGTTCTTCAAATAGTAAAACCATCCTTCTCTCCCCAGCCTGTAACCCCAGTGCCTGCCGGGCAGTGGGCCGAGGTTTGCAACCCAAAGGTGTTCGAGTTAAAGAGACAGCTGACTTCAAAGTCTACACCAAGGGGGCAGGCAGTGGCGAGCTCAAGGTTGTCGTGAAGGGTCCCAGTAAGTCAACCGCCAAAGATGGGGACATGTGGGGTATAGGGCTGGGGGACCCCACAGACAAAAGAGGGAGATATCTAACCCCAGAACATGGCCACTGGCAGCCCAGAGTGGGCCAAAAGAGGGGAGGGGCAGCAGCCTAGGAATTCATGGAATGTTTGTGCTCAATCTAAAGAGATGAAATTAAGAAATGTAAAGTTTGGAATGTAAGTACTCCAGGGGTGAGGTTTATTGAGATAGCAGCTTGTCTGCTGTGGGGACTGAGTGGAGTCAGCAGAGATAGGAGAGGTTACTTTCCTGCTCAGCATGGGTTAGGAAGGTGTCAGGAAAGTGCTAGCCATCCTGAGGAGGACATACACAGTGAAGAACCTTGGGGCAATGTCATTGAGGATTGGCAGAAGAAACGTGAGATGTTTAAGTTAGAAAAGAAAAGTCCTGAGGTAGAGCGAGGACGTGATTGCTTCCTTGAAGTATTTTTGAAAGGCCATCCTGGAGAAGGCAGACTAGTTTTGTTTGGTCCTGAAGGGCAGGGCCTTCCTCCCTTCCTTCCCCTGCCAAGATAGGAGCCAGCTTAGGGCCCATGATGGCTATACAGAACCTTTTCAAAGAGGAATGGGCTCCCCTGCACAGAAGCTGCAGTCACTGGATGGCTGGGTCATTTCAGGGCAGGAGGAAGTGGGCCCATCTGAGATGGAAGAACTCAGGCCACTGTTCAGATGGATACTGAATTTATACAGTCCCTTTCCTGTCCCTGGATGGGCCTACACCCCTCCTCTCACCCCCTCCCTTTTGTGGCCAAGGGTACATATTTGCTGCAGTTGAGACTAGGAAAACTCCCTTCTCTTCCCCTCCCTGCTCCCTTCCATCTTCTGCAAATGCTACCCCGTTCATGATGCATTTTCTGGTCCCTCTCCCTCCCTTCCTCCCTCCCCTGTAGTTGTGGCTTTGTACAGATTTGGGGTTTACTCCCAGGCCTTCCTGTAGTGCTCCCCACCCCTACTGGGAGCTGGGGCAGCTCCTGTTGAATGGGTGCTTCTGAGGGCAAGGACTGATTTTTGAATCTGTGTCCCCTCTGCCTGGCACTGAATGTTCCTGGTCCTCTGTCTGTTGGTTGACTCTGGACTAAGTGTTGTAGGAGGTCCTAGGGAAACTAAGGCACCTCCTTAGCCCTACAGGGAGTTTAGGTCAAGACACCAACACAGATAACTGCTATCTGGCATTGCCTGATGCCCACCATTTGCCATGTGAGACCTGAGGTTGTGTTGGGCTGGAAGGATATGGAATGGTTTCCTTTCCCAGAGAAAGTGGCATTTGAGTTGGGGATATTTCAAGAATAAAAGTCGTGAGACAAAGATGGCTGGGGACTGGTATAAGGAAAGGCCCCTCCCAGTATGTACAGATCTGGAGGACAAAGTGCAGTCTAGCTTGGACAGAGCTTTGGCAGGAAAGACTGAGGCACATTGGGGGGTCTTTGGTGACAAGCAGTTCTGTGAAGATGTCTTCTGGAGGCATCAGAAATGGAAACCTCTGGACAGCTAGTAAGAAGCCACTCTGCAGCTCTCCCAGGCTCCAACTGGGGCCTCTTCACGGTGCCCAGTGTGGATGAAGGCTGGGGACTGGGCTTCTTGGAATACTTTAAGGTCAATTCTTTTTCACCTACTTTTCCTTCCCCCTGATAGAGGGAGAAGAACGGGTAAAACAGAAGGATCTTGGAGATGGCGTCTATGGTTTTGAGTATTACCCTCCCGTCCCTGGCAACTATACGGTCACCATCACCTGGGGTGGTCAGAACATCTCCCGGAGGTGAGGAGGCTGGGGGCAGTGGCCTCCTTTCAACCCCACCCCACCCCTGGGGGGGCGGGGCAGAGCACTGATCTTTGTCCCCTCTGGACTTCCTTGTTTGAACAAAATGGAAACCAGTTCACATGGTGGAACCCCTGCAGCCCCAGCAGTAATCCTCATATGATAGCAGTGTGCATCAATAACATTTTACACACATTTAGATAAAGCCATATTGTCTCCTTTGAGTTCAGTACAACCCTGGCAGTCAGATTTCCCCATTTGATAAATAAGGAAACTGAGATTTGGAATGATGAAGTGACTTTGCCCAGGTCACAGAGCTAGCAAGTGTCAGAGGTGGGACTCAAAGCCAAGGTTTCCCAACTCAAATCAGTCTTTTATACCCTACTATGTCAGTCAGATCTGGCCATGGTTCCTGTACCTGCCACCTGGTGACAAGGCCATTCTCCACCTTGAGTCTTAGACTCCTCATCTCTAAAATGGCTAGTCTCCCTCCTCATCTAGGGGAACCAGGGGGAGGGCAGAGGGGAGGAATTCAGTGCTTTCCTCACAGCTGTATGTGTGTCTTCTTGGTAGCCCCTTTGAGGTAAAAGTGGGCACGGAGTGTGGCAACCAGAAGGTTCGGGCCTGGGGCCCTGGCCTGGAGGGTGGTGTGGTCGGCAAGTCGGCTGACTTCGTGGTCGAGGCCATCGGGGATGACGTTGGCACGCTGGGTATGTCAGAACCACCTTTCTTTGGGAAGATTCACCCTAACTGGGATGTGGACAAGAGGCCAGAGAAATGGCATGAAGCCCTCATTACAGGATGCCCCCCAGCCTAGCCGAGAAATCAGGAATATATGGTGAAGGGATCCTCTATTCAGTTAGATGATTCCTGAGTGGAGTGGCATGCAGGGCCTTGCCCTAGGTTCAGAGAAAAAGGAATTATGGGGGTGGTGGAAAACATGGGTTCAATCCCTGGATCACTTACTGTGTGTCTGAGCAAGAGACTTACCCTCTCTCAAAACCTGAGCTCTCTAAGGCTCCTTCAGATACTGGGGATTCAGAATAGTCTCTGCCTTGGAAGGCCTTTTGGTTAGAGAGGCAGGCTCGCTGCCACTTGATGCAGGCTCTCAGATGGTTGCTTCATTCCCTACCCCCACCCCTCACCCCCAGGATTCTCAGTGGAGGGCCCCTCACAAGCAAAAATTGAGTGTGATGACCGGGGCGATGGTTCCTGCGACGTGCGCTACTGGCCACAGGAGGCTGGAGAGTATGCCGTCCATGTGCTCTGCAACAACGAAGACATCAAACTCAGCCCATTCATGGCTGACATCAAGGCGGCCCCCAAGGACTTTTACCCAGAAAAGGTGAGGGAGGGCTGGGCCCTAGGGAGATGCTCAAGGCCGGTGCTGGAGACTGGGTTGGCCAGCCTTGCCCTACTACAGTGGGCATGGCCTGTGGCCTCTGAGCTGCTGGGCCCCTGCCTCACTTATCACCCCTTTTGAAAACATGTACATGGCTCAGTCCTTTATTCCATGCTCGCCTCAGGTCCATTCTGAGGCCTGGGCAGAGGCCAGAGCTAGAGGAAAAGGGAACTGATAGCTTTTGGGAGAGTCCCAGAGTAGCAGCCAGGCTCGGTGGCCAGCTAGCAGTGCTCTGAGGCTGCCCTGATTGCCCTCTTTGGTCATATTGCCCCTTTTCCTTCAGGAGTGTGGTGCTGTTCCATCTAAGTTGCTGCCAAGGCATAGGGAGCTCAGTGCCAGGGAGGTGTGGTTCATTCCAACAAGCATTTTATTAAACCCACACTGCATGCAGAGTATGACCCCTGGAGATTTTGGAGGTTGCTAGACTAGGCTGGTGGAGAAAGGGCAGATTTTCGTGGGCACCCTCATGGCTTCCCTGGAAAGCCTTGTGCCTTAGCTCTGCTGGAGGTCTCAGGGCTGGGATCAGGGGAAATTGATCACTCCAGACTCTTTCAGCTTGTCCAGGGCAGGGCCTCAGGGTTTGATGTCTTCTGGACTTGCTTTAGGTGAAAGCTCGGGGCCCAGGACTGGAGAAGACCGGCGTGGCCATCAATAAGCCAGCCGAGTTCACTGTGGATGCCAAGAATGGTGGCAAGGCCCCTCTCAAAGTCCAAGTGCAGGTGAGATGGGGTTGAGAAGCAAAGGGGCTACCACTGGAGCCCTGGAAAGAAACTGGCTGAGCTCAGTTGCTTCTCCTCCCCTTTCAGGACAGTGAGGGCTCCCCTGTGGATGTCACTGTGAAGGACAATGGCAACAGCACCTTCAGCTGCTCCTACGTTCCTAAGAAAGCAGTCAAGCACACTGCTGTGGTCTCTTGGGGCGGGGTCAATATCCCCAACAGCCCCTATCGGGTGAGCTTCCCTCCCCCCATCTCTGCACAGGCAGCAATTAGGGACCTTGGGTGATGGAAGAGGAGACAGGCCTGGAAAGGTTCGGTGACTTTACCAAGGGCATGCAGGGAGTGAGCATGTTGGATTACAAGAGCCTGGGTTTAGGGCCAGAAGAGACCCCAGTCCAGGCCCCTCCTATCTAAGCATGAGAAATAAGATTTGGTCTAGGGCCTCTCCTGCCTAGCACAGCTTACTCTACTCCTGTTCTGCTATGGTTCCCATTTCACAGATAGGAAACTGAGGCCCAGCTTTGTCTGTAAGTATAGACAATTGTTCCCCAGCCATGGCCCACCAGTTCCTCTTGGGCCAAGCCAACTGATTTTTTTGGTCAATGTCACCGTGGTGGTCATGTCACTGGTTTCTATTGAGCAAGTGCTTATTTTCTTCCCCCTGAGCTCCATCTTGTATTGGAACTCAATCCAGTGAACATTGATTGAGCTCTTACTTTGTGCCAGGCCATTAGCCTGGAATACAAAGAAGCAAGCGGCAGTCTCTACCCTCCCTCTGGAGACCATAGGGGTGGGGGTGGTAATGAGATATAAGCAGATGAGTAGATGTCAGATAATTTGGGGAAGGAGAGAGCACCAGAATGGGGGCGGGGAGGACCAGAAAAGGCCCTTCAGATGCATCAGCTGAGCCGCAGGAAGATGGTTAAGGATTTGAAGGAGAGCAGCCTAGATGAAGAAGGGGTTTTCCTGCCTCTGTCCTTCCTTTCTCCCACCCCATCTCCACCCAGCTGCCCAAACAATCTTCCTAAATAAGGAAAAAAACCGCGCCTGACCCCTTCTTTCCCAGCTCAAAAAGCCTCCATCAGTGGCTGTCTCTTGGAGGCTAGGCCACCAGCTTGGTGATTCCAAACCCTCTTTGGGATGGGTGCCAGGACCTACCTTTCAAAACTGATTTTCCATGACTCTCCTCACTGACTCTATATTCTGACCAAACTGTCCTAGTGCCTGGAGGAGACGATGGTCACCTCCCACTTTTGTGTGTACACAAGTATTTCCCACCACCACCATCACCCCCCTGCCTACCCCATGCATGGAATGCACCGCATCTTTCTTCTTCCTCATCATTTAAAATGCCTGTCATCTTACCCCTTTGTCTCCTCTTCTGTCTTTGTAGGTAAATGTGGGAGCAGGAAGCCATCCTAATAAGGTAAAAGTCTATGGGCCAGGAGTGGCCAAGACTGGTCTCAAGGCCCACGAGCCAACTTACTTCACCGTGGACTGTACTGAAGCTGGGCAGGGTGAGTGACCTTGGGGGTGAGTAAGGTGGTGGTAGCTTGTAGACTTGGAGGCTTGTTGGGGAGCTGTTATAAGGATGAAGCAGATGGGAGTGGGGTGAAGTAGATGAGCTTCTTCCCTTCTTAGATTTCCTTGTTCATCACTGCAACTTTCTGTTGGACCCTTCAGGGAGGAAAGTAAGGGGCCCCAGGGAAATGTCATTAGAAGCTTCTGTTCTCCAAGGCCCCATAATTTCCATAGGCCTGAAGGAAAAACCCTGGCTTCCACCTCCTCAGTCCAGGTTACTGAACAAGAAGGAATTCAAAGTTGGCTCTGATATGGCTTTGGCCTAGCTAGGGGCCAGAGAAGAAGTCTGGCCAGTACTGTTCTAAGCTTTGCCCTTACCCTGTCCCAGGTGATGTCAGCATTGGCATCAAGTGCGCTCCAGGAGTGGTGGGGCCAGCCGAGGCAGATATTGACTTTGACATCATCCGGAATGACAATGACACCTTCACGGTCAAGTACACCCCTCGGGGAGCAGGCAGCTATACTATCATGGTCCTATTTGCCAACCAGGTGAGAGGTACCCGCAGCCTTGTGAGCTCAAATCTAAGAAGCCTTTCCATATTTTCTCTACCTTTTCCCCTTATCTGGTGCTATTCTTGAATATATTGTTTTTTCTCCTTTTTAAAAATGACTTTTTAACATTGTAGAGTTTCATCTCATAGCCCACCCCAAAGCAAAACTCAAAAAGCAACCCCCTCTGACATTCATTGGATGCACCATTCTGCACTACCCAAGAGGAAAGAGGACATTTCTGATCTCCAGAAACCATGTTTTCTCCTGTATTCTTGCAAGAGGCAAATTTCAGTTAATACCTGCCTCTGTCTAGCCTCTGTTCTTGAAACTCCTAAGAGTGGCTACTGACTTCTTTTTCCTTTCCTAAGCAGGGGAGGCAGAGACCTGTGGCCCCCTGGAGACCTGAGGGAGCTTCCTGCCAATTAACATCTCATTTCTTTTTAGGCCACACCCACTAGTCCCATTCGAATCAAGGTCGACCCTGCCCATGATGCCAGCAAAGTGAAGGCTGAGGGCCCTGGGCTGAGCAGGAATGGTGAGTGGTTGTGGAGTAGGAGGGATTTGGCAGCTGAGGAGGAGAAGGGCCCATCCCATCTGCCTCCTGCCCCCTTGGCTGTGCCACCTGGTCAGTGGGCCTGCCAGTATATCCATCTTAACCTAGCTAGTAGGAAGGGAAGGAGGGAGGGCAGCACCAAGGCAAGAGAGGAAACTGTGTCCCCAAGAGTCCCATCTAGCTGTCCTTTGGCATTGCTTCTCTCATCAGGTGTGGAGCTTGGCAAACCCACTCACTTTACTGTCAATGCCAAACCAGCGGGAAAAGCCAAGCTGGATGTGCAGTTCACGGGCCCAGCCAAGGGGGAGGCTGTCCGGGATCTTGACGTCATTGATCACCATGACAATACCTACACTGTCAAATATGTCCCCTTGCAGCAGGTAAGCCCTGTGACTCTGGCCCAAGGGCCTCCAGGGATGGCAGTGCCAGCTCTCCGTACCAACTTGTAGGATGGCCACTAGACTTAATCCTAAGCAGCCGTTTAAGTTACCATTTTTAAATTTTCCTTTAGATTCTGAACTCGACAAATTTCAGCAAACACAAATGAGGACCATAAGCATTCATTTCAGTGCATTTAATAGGCACTGTGCTGTGCAACAAGGAGACCTGGGCAACAGAAAGATCCTTGCCTTAGTGTCAAGAACCCCAAGATTGGACAAGAAAGGAGCCCCTTAAGTACTTCCTACTTCATTTTATCTAAGAAAAAGTGCAGGGCCAAGAGAAGTAAATAATTGGCCCAGGGTCACCTCGTGAGTTACAGGCAGAGCTAGGAGCAGCAGGCAGGCCTCTTGGTTTCTTACCATGTTGTGATTAGGTTGTAAGGTTCTGGCGTAGGGAGTGAAGTCCTCTTTGCCCCTTAGAGCTTAGCAGATGGTAATTAAGGGCTGAGTATTGCCGCCTCCCTCCCCCCAATCCAGGGCAACATGGGTGTGAATGTGACCTACGGAGGGGATCATATCCCCAAGAGTCCCTTCTCTGTGGGTGTGGCCCAGACCCTGGACCTCAGCAAGATCAAGGTGTCCGGCTTAGGAGACAGTGAGTACTTGAGAAGAGGGCTATGTGGCTCTTCATCCCATGAGTATCCCCTCCCCCCTCCCTGAGGATTGCCATTCTCTGAGACCCTCTCCTCCCAAGAGACTGCATACATGTGGTTTAGGGGAGGTTGGGACCCCTTCCCTGCCACATTGGTCACAAGTCAGCATTTGGGGGGAGTCACAGATCTGCTCCTGAGCCCATTCTCTCTCTCTCTCTCACGCACGCACACACACACACACACACACATCTCCCACTGTTCCCCACAGAGGTGGAAGTCGGCAAAGACCAGGAATTCACAGTCAAGGCCAAGGGTGCAGGGGGCCAGGGCAAGGTGGCATCTAAGATCACAAGCCCTTCTGGCAAGGTGGTGCCCTGCAAGGTGGAGCCAGGCCTGAATGCAGACAACAGTGTGGTCAAGTTCATCCCCCGAGAAGAGGGCCCCTATGAAGTGGAGGTGACCTATGACAGCGTTCCTGTCCCCGGAAGCCCCTTCCCAGTGGAGGCTGTGCCACCTACCAACCCCACCAAGGTACCAAACTAATTAGTAGCTACCCAGCTCTCAGGCCTGATGAAAAGGCCTTTAGGAAGCCACATATCACCATGGTTTACTGGCCTAATAGCCCCCAAACTCCCAGGATCCTAACATGTCAGTAGATGTGCATTTAGTAATCTACTATGTGCCAAACAACACTGTTTTAGCTAAGCTCTGGAGAGACGCAGAAAAGCAAAAACCAGTTCCCTCCCTCGAGGAGGTAGCATTGTCATGGGAGAGAAAACATGTAAATGAATATATAGGGAATAAATGAAAGGTCATCTCAGAGGGGAAAGGCAAGGTCTCCTGCAGAAGGTGGGATTTCAGCTGGGTCTTGAGGGAGGCCAGGAGGCTGGGGGAGGAGGCAGAGGATAGTGGAGCTGACTGTCCTGTGTGAGGACCAACGAGAACAGGGTTGTCTGTGGAGAGTACAAGGGCAGTTAAGTGTAAGGAGACTGGAGGGGTAGAAAAGGGCCAGGTAGTGAATGCCCCAATAGAAGCATTTCTGGCTGATCCTAGAGGTAATAGAGCACCACTGGAATTTTGAGTGACCCAGGCAACTGAATGGAGAATGGGCCGGAGTGGGGAGACACTAGAGGCTGTCTGCCACAATCCAGGAGGGAGGTGGCAATGTCACCGGAGAGCAGGGGGCATATTCAGGAGTGCTGCAGAGGCAAGGTGGACAGGCCTTGGCAACAGCTTGGATCTGAGGGATGGATTTGAGTGACAAGCCCAAGGTGACACTGAGGTTTCAAGCCTGGGTGACTTTGACAGTGATAAGAGAGGGTTTGGGGGAAAAGATAGTGAGTCCAATTTTGGACCTGTTGATTTTGAGATGCCTACATGGCAGCTGGGTGGCGCTAGAGTGCACAGAGCACTAGGCCTGCAGTCAGGAACACATAACCTTCCTGAGCTCAAATTCCCCTCCAGACACTTCCAAGCTATGTGGCCCAGGACAGGTCACTTCACCGTTTGCCTCAGTTCCTCATCTGTAAAATGGACTGGAGAAGGAAGTGGCAAACCTCTCTACTATCTCTGCCAAGAAAACCCAAATGGGGTCACCAAGAGTCAGACATGACTGAACAATAACATGCCATCCCCTCCAACATGCCCAATAGAAGTTGCTGACAGAGGTTGTTTGTCTTCGAAGAGGATCACGGCACTAGGGAGATGATGACATGACTTGCATTTGACTTGGATTTGAGTGAGGGAAGGCTCACCAGTGCAAGGTCACCAGTGTCACTCTCTCCTCCAGAGCCATCTGGGTCTAGTGACCAAATATTCTCAGGATGACTAGAGATAACCCAGAATACAGAGGGAGACCATGGCCCTTTTACGCTAAGGCCTTTCAGGTTCTCACTTTTGAGTGATGTAACACCCATTCAGTGACTAGGCCTCTTTAAGAAGTGAGTCAAGGAATGATGAGTGTTTAGGAGAGAGATTGGGGCATAGAAGGTTGAACTGAGAGTCATCAACATAGAGATGATAATTAAATCCATAGGAGCCCATGAGATCCCCAAGTGAAGTAGGATAGAGGGAGGAGAGAAGAGGGCCCAGGACAGAGCCCTGAGGGACACCTACGGTTAGAGGGAATGATCTGGAGGAGGATCCAGCAAAGGAGACAGAGAAGGAGAGGTCAGAGAGGTAGAAGGAGAACCAGGAAACAGGGGTATCCTCAAGACCTAGAGAGGGGAGAGTGCTCAACAGTGTCAAGGGCTACAGAGAGGTCGAGGAGACTGAGGATGGAGGAAAGGCCATTGGATTTGGCAACCAAGAGATCATCAGTAACTTTGGAGAGGCAGTTTTGATCGAATGATGAGGCTAGAGACTGTAGAGTTAAGAGAGACACTGATTGATAGATAGCCTTCTTCGAGAGTTTAGCTGCTCAAGAGAGGAGAGATGCAAGATGAGGATGGAAGGTTCAAGTGAGGGGGTTTTGAGGATGGCAGAGACACAGGGGCATCTGTAGGCAGTGCCATGCCTAGCCAAATGTCAGCTGATATCTAGCCAGAGTCATTGCTGAGCAAGAGCAACACTTACCCCGCCCCCCAATATTGCCAGTGTTCCTGGTTGGTTTTTAGAGAGTAGAGGTTACCACCTTCTGGTTGAGAAAGCAAGCACTATCTCCCGCAGTGTGCTATAGTGGTGGTGGTGGTGGTTCATTTGAGACTTCTGCAGACCCTGTGTTGAAGGCCTTATGACCACCTCACTCTGAGTGCTTTGACCTGTTTATAGCTGAGGAGATAGGCCTTGAAGAGTCTGCAGCTCACCCATGTTAGGACTGGGACTAGAAGCAGGGTCTTCTCTCTTTCAGGCCATATTCTTCTCGATGGTGAAGTTCTAGGAATCCTCTGGGGCCTGTTAACCTCACTTCCATTTTCCTGTTTTCTTCCCTACAGGTGAAAGCCTTTGGGCCTGGGCTGAAGGGGGGCAGCGCTGGCTCCCCAGCCCCCTTCACAATAGACACCAAGGGAGCTGGCACAGGGGGCCTTGGCCTGACAGTGGAGGGGCCATGTGAAGCCAAAATAGAGTGCCTGGACAACGGGGATGGCACCTGTTCGGTGTCCTACCTGCCCACAGAACCCGGAGATTACAACATCAACATCCTCTTTGCTGACACTCATATCCCAGGCTCCCCCTTCAAGGCCCATGTAGCCCCGTGTTTTGACCCCTCCAAGGTCAAGTGCTCAGGCTCTGGGCTGGAGCGGGCCACAGCTGGTGAAGCAGGTCAGTTTCACGTGGATTGTTCCAACGCTGGTAGTGCCGAGCTTACCATCGAAATCAGCTCTGACGCAGGCATGCAGGCAGAGGTACACATCCAAGACAACGGGGATGGCACTTACACCATCACCTACATCCCTCTCTATCCCGGGGTCTACACCATCACCATCAAGTACGGTGGCCAGATGGTACCCAACTTTCCCAGCAAGCTCCTGGTAGAACCAGCAGTTGACACCACTGGTGTCAAGTGCTATGGGCCTGGTGTGGAGGGCAAAGGTAAGTCTCATGTTTCTGGGCACCTTTCTCCCCTCCCTTCTAGGCTTGTGGGAGCACTGATGTCCCAGGAAGCTGATTTTCCTTTGTCTCCCAGAGGCATGCTGTAAGAACAAGCTGAGGGTCAGTATAGGGTTGCTTTCTGGGAAGCTCAGCCAACTTCTAGGACAAGGAAGGTACTCGACTTTATGTGCCCTCACCTTTGCTCATACTCCATCTGGAGTCTTGTAGACCCTTCTGGGGGCCCCAGGTTAGGGTCAACTGGAAAGGGTCCAGAGGAGAGCAGCCAGAAGGACAGAGTGTCACTGGAAGAGGCCCTGAAGGAAGCTGGTGTGTTTAAGCTGTTGAGTGGAGAGCATAAGGGCGTGGGGGGAAGGGAGGTTAAGGGTACTTTTTCTGAGGCCTGTTTTTAAAGGTAAGATCCTTTGAAAAAAGAGGTTTGGGCCTCCAGGGCAGAGCCGGGAGCTGTGGCAGATGGGGAGGGAGCAGAGCCTCAGCAAAGTGAGAACACTCCCAGAGTGGGCTGGGCTCCCCTTCACTGCATGTTTTCACCCCCTGGGCTTGTTCAGTATTGAAGCAGGAACTGGGGAGGAAGGGGATGGAAGGTTAGGTCAGCCTAGAAGATGGTTGGCGAGGTTTCTTTCTACAATTCTGGGCATCTGAACTGGCCCTTATCTGCTGTGGGATCAGCTATTGGTTTGTGGATCTGGCAGAGACCTCAGCCTACAACTAGTCCAAGATAGGTCAGGGCCACCTTGGGGTCGCCAGGTCACATGTCAGAGCCAGGGCCTCTGACTCCAAATCTTTTTGTTCCTTTTTTAAAATACTAGTTTATGTTTTCCAATTATACGTAAGATAATTTTTAACATTCAGTTTTACAAAATGTTGAGTTCCAAACTTTTCTCCCTCTCCTCTACTTAGAATGGCAAGCAGTTTGATATAGGTTGTTACGTGCAACCACGGAAAATGTATTTCCATAGTCACGTTGGGAAAGAAGAAATAGACCAAAAGGAAAAAACCATGAAAAACTAAAGGGAAAATGTTATTCAGCCATTTGCATTGAGTCCCTCCATTCCTTCTCTGGGTGTAGACGGCATTTTCCATCATGTCTGACTCCAAATCTAGCTTCAGCCACTGGCAAATTGGGGAATCCCCTGGGATCCGGGCTTTCCACCTGTTCTCTCATCTTGGGGAACCCTTGGATTAGCTCTGTGGCTTGTAATCTCCCTGTTTGTGCCATTATCATTGGTAATCAAGACAGAGAGAGGCAGCTTCTGTACAAGTCCTCTGGTGGGGTTGGCAGGGCTAGGGTTTGACCTAGAAACATGGCAAGTTCAGCACTTTCACTTTGTAGGCAAATGGTGAGGGGAAGGGATTGATCAATAAGCTTGTCCTTCCCAGTGAGGGAGACCAATTAACCTGGTCTGTGGGTTGGCCTGAGGAGCAGCCAGGCCCCCTACCTCCCTACTCTCTCTTGCCATCTCGACTGAGCCAGGCTGTCAGTGGCCTAGAGCTCCTAGCTAGGCCTGGAAGCCTTGCTTCTTTTAATAGTGCCCCTGCCCATTGACCAGGGCAAGCTACATAAATGAAGCCTTCCTTATTTGTGCCCATTTGTAAGACCGAAGTTAGTAGTGTGGGCATTTCTTGTAGCCCTAGCTGAAGTGCCAGATGCCACTGGGGGTGCTCAGGCCATAAGGTGTGCCTATGTACTTAAAAAAGGGGACTTCCTGTCACAACTGCTCTCCCCATTCCTGGGCAGTGGACAGAGCGGAGTAGGCCTGTAGCATTGGACCTGCTCTTCCCTCCCCCTTGTCAGCCAGGGCCATCCACCTCCCTTCATATATTCTACTCGTGTCTCCATGGTATCTGTGGCGGGGTGGTGGGGCCAGCTGCAGTTGTTTTTAGCATTGCTGAAAGGCAGCCAGTCTGTTATGGGGGGCGCTCCAAACAAGTCAAGAGATGGCAGCTTCCTAGCTTTCTGCTTCCCCCACACATACACACACACACATAGATAGAGCTGAGGGTTTCTATAATGTCCCCAGCCAGAACCTTTCCCTCACAGTTCCTTACACCTTTGCAGGGGTGTTCCGAGAAGCCACCACAGAGTTCAACGTTGATGCTCGGGCCCTCACTAAGGCTGGGGGTCCCCACATCAAGACACGTGTTGCTAATCCCTCAGGCAACCTGACTGATGCTTATATCCAAGACAATGGAGACGGAACCTACAAAGTTGAATATACACCTTATGAGGAAGGTAAAGTGAGAGGGCATGGGCCTCTGGGAAGGAGAGAGGAGGCAATGAAGTTTTCTGGCAGAAGACCTAGGACCTGCGGAGTAGAAGGCGGGGGACCTCGTTTTCTCCAGGGTCAACCACTGCTTCCCTCTTCCTTTGGCTCAGGGGTTCACTCCGTAGATGTGACCTATGATGGCAGCCCTGTGCCCAGCAGCCCCTTCCGAGTGCCTGTGACTGAGGGCTGTGACCCGTCCCGAGTACGTGTTCATGGACCAGGCATCCAGAGCGGTACCACCAACCAGCCCAACAAATTCACTGTGGAGACCAGGTACAGGGGACAGCTGGGGTCAACTGCCTCCTGGTAGCCCTGGTGTACCTGGAGGATGGGGTGGAGGGGAGTCCTTGGCATGGCAGAAGTTTTCAGCTAGCTATGTTTCCTTGGGGCCTCCAGGGGTGCAGGCACAGGGGGCCTTGGTCTGGCTGTGGAAGGCCCATCAGAGGCTAAGATGTCCTGCATGGACAACAAGGATGGCAGCTGCTCTGTGGAATATGTGCCCTATGAGGCGGGCACCTACAACCTCAATGTGACTTATGGCGGCCACCAGGTGCCAGGTAATGGGAGCTGTGTTTAAAGCGTGTGCCTGAAAAAAATTGGGGGTTTAGTTTCTCCTGAGTACAATGTGAGTAGGCAGGGCTTCTAGGCCTGGGGAGGTGAGAGTCTTGCTGTCTTCTGCCCTGCTCAAGGCCTCATGGAAAGTACGAAGTTTAGTTCTGAGCACCATGGCTTAAGCAGGGCATGGATAAACTGGCAAGGAAGCATCTGGAGGTGGGCAGCCAGGACAAAGAAGGGCCACTGGTCTATGCCACACATAGGACAACAGGGAAAAGAAGATTTAGGTGGAGGTATGATTGCTCTCTGAAAGTTATTTCAAGGGCTGTCTTAAGGGACAGAACCCAAACCAATAAATGAAAGCTTGGGAGGTAAATTTAGGGCTTTCTAAGATTGTTCATTGGAATGGGGGACCCTCTTGAGACAGACTCTCCCTGGAGGCCTTCCAGCTCAGAGATTCTAGGTTTCTGCTGCCACTCTAGCCATGTGGGAGAGAGAGGGAGGCCAGCTAGGGCATGGAAGTGAGCGGCCTAGCCCCATTGGCCCTGGGGCCTGGTACCTCATGCTCCCTCACCCTTTACTGGGTCTTTCCTCTCTATATCCCTGCAGGTAGCCCATTCAAGGTTCCTGTGCATGATGTAACTGACTCATCCAAGGTGAAGTGCTCAGGGCCTGGACTGAGCCCTGGGGTGGTCCGGGCAAATGTTCCTCAGTCCTTCCAGGTTGATACCAGTAAGGCAGGTGTGGCCCCACTGCAGGTCAAGGTGCAGGGGCCTAAGGGTAAGTACATATGCAGCTGACTTGGTGGGGGCAGGGTAGGGGTTGTAGAGTAGCAATTGTTTGGTACTGGAGGGCCTCCAAGGCATGGGCTTAAGTGACTGAGTGCCATAAGGAAGGAAATAAGCATTTATTAATGTTCCAGGCACAGTTATAAGTGCTTTATAAATATTACCCACAACAACCCTGAGAGGTAGGGGCTATTACAATTCCCCATTTGGCAGATGAGGAAACTGAAGCAGACAAGAGTTAGACTTTCCCAGGGTCCCAGCTAGTATCTGAGGCTGGATTTGAATTCAGGTCTTGCTGACTCCAAACCCAAGACTCTATCCACTGTACCACCCAGCTGCCTTAAAAATGCATGGGTGGCTCCATTATAAGAGTTCCAGTTATGAAAGGCTTAGTGTGGAGTGAGTTGGTTAGCAAATGGATGGTACTTGGAGGGGGAGAGAAGAACTAATGCTTCCAGTGAGGATACCAACTTTTATAAAAGTCTTATGGAATAAGGCCAGAAGGAGAATTTGGGGTCAGGTCGGGCAGAATTGACCAGACTTGGAGACTTGGCTTCAGCTCCAGGAAGGGAGGAGACCTATATGAGCTAGGCAGGCTTTGGGGCCTGGTGACAAAGCTAGAAAGGTTATTTTTGGACCAGTGGCCTGAGCAGGGGCCATGCTGGCCCCGCTACCTAGTTGGCATTTGGCTCCAAGTTGGAGCAGAATTAATGCGGAGAGTTTGGAGAGGGTGGGGTACAGAAAGCAACTTGACCCATTTTCTTCACCCAACCTGATGATCCATATATTCTCTTCCAATCCCCCAGGGATAGTAGAGCCTGTGGATGTGGTGGACAATGCAGATGGCACAAAGACAGTCAACTATGTGCCCAGCCGGGAGGGCCCCTACAGCATCTCAGTGCTGTATGGAGATGAGGAGGTTCCTCGGAGGTAAGTCTGCTCTGTGGTGGGGAGGGAGCCAGCCAGCTTTTAGAAAGCAGGGAGGCCAGGGTTGGCAGATGGTGGGGGGAGAGTCCCCATCCTGAAGGAATGCTACCCTCACCAGGGGGACTCTTGGGGACAAAGAGGTATGGAGCCCAGTTGGCTATAAGGGAGTACAATCAGGAAAGGTTATCTGGGAAGCATGCTCCAGAGGGGCATGGGCAATGCTTGTTTCCCCATTCTCTGTGGCCCTGGGGATGAGGTTCTGTGAGTTGAGGGTAGTCATTGGGTACTGTTGTCAAGACCTGAAGGTTATTGGATGTAGGCAAAGGGAGGGCTCCTGGGGCTGCTGAGTTTGTACAGGTCAGAATGGTAGCCCTTCTTCTAGAAAGTTGTGTATCCTCACGAGAATTTTGTTTTGTTTCCCCACCTCAACTTTCTAGTCCCTTCAAGGTCAAGGTTCTGCCCACCCATGATGCCAGCAAGGTGAAGGCCAGTGGTCCTGGGCTCAACACCACAGGTGTGCCTGCCAGCCTGCCTGTAGAATTCACTATTGATGCCAAGGATGCTGGTGAAGGCTTGCTGGCTGTCCAGATCACGGTGGGTTGGTCAGCTTAGGGGAAGGTGGGGTACGCCCAGCTGACTACAAAACCTACAGAGCCAGCCTGCAAAGGGCAGTGGGAGGAGTCTTTCCTAGATTAGTGGGAGGCAGTGGGGCTGGTCAGGGCCAGGGAGCAGGGGCCTCTGTCTGTGTGTGAGGGGTCAGCTTACATTGTCTCCTTGGAATTCATTCAAGAAGTGTTGATAATTAAGTACTCACTGTGAGACCAAAAGAAAGTGACCCACTCATGGGGAAGCAGGACAGATGTTTCTCCTCTGATGTTGTTGCCTGGCCTACAACAAAGGGTTAACAATACACCCCTGCCTGGGCCTGGGGTTATTATGAGGAAAGTGCTTCTGAAATAGGTGAACAAATGGTAGCTAAACATGCCAGTGTTGTGATGGGAAGGTGCCACTGGTCCTTGGCACTTGGCACCACTGGATGTGGTGCCAAGGGTCCACTGAGGGCTTGTGGCAGTGAGGAGGGCCTGTAGGGACTCAGGTGGGAGAGCATGAGGGGGCGCCGGCGACAGGGCATGGACCCTGTACTCAGAGAACTCTGTCTAGTGAGTCAAAGGTGGTACATGAAGGGTAGACTGGGGGGATATAGAACCCAGCCTGGGGAGAGGAGGTCTCTAATTTTTCTTCCACCTCATCAGTCTAAAATTCTTTGGCTTGTTGCTCTTAATTAAATGATCCTTGACTGCTGGCTTGGTTGGGATGGCCATGTCCCAGAAGGCCTCAGAGCTGGCTTCTCCATTGGGCCCTCCATGGCCTGGGTGGGAGTGTGGAACAGTGATAATAAAGCTGGGTTTAAGACAGGAGGGCTCCTTGCACCAAGAGCTGTGTCCTAGCCCCTCCCTTGGCCTGTGCCTCTGTTGTCTCAGGTTTGAGAGAACCTTCCCTTCAGATAATCAGAATTTGTAAAGGCATAGGACCAGAAAGGAACTCAGGTTGAAATACAATGATCAAAATACTTGTTAAAAATGAGTTCATGGATTAAGAATGACATAGAGTCAAGAAGACCCAGGTCCAAAATCTGGTTCTATTCCTGAACTCCCTATCTGAACTTGAGCACATCAGCCACTGTGACCCTCAGTTTCCTCATCCAAAAAATAAAGGGGTTGGGCTCTGGCCTCTGAAGTCCTTTACAGCTCTACATCTAGGTTTCTCTGGCTTGGGTTCAAATCCTGGCCCAACTGCTGTGGGAGAGACCCAAGGCTTCAGTTTCTTCCTCTGTAAAATCAAAGAATTGGATTGGCTGAGCTCAAATCCCAGTTCTTAATCTCTGATATTGACATTTGGTGGCGTTGTATCCTGCATGGTGGGCAGGCAGGGTTCAGGAGGCACCCTCTCATGGCTCAGCTTCCTTCCCTTATGGCAGGACCCTGAAGGGAAACCCAAGAAGACAACAATCCAGGACAATCAGGACGGCACTTACACTGTGTCCTACGTCCCTGACATGACAGGCAGATATACAATTCTCATCAAGTATGGGGGTGACGAGATTCCCTTGTCCCCATACCGCGTCCGTGCCCTGCCCACGGGGGACGCCAGCAAGTGCACAGTGACAGGTGAGAGCATTGGCAGGGGAGGGGCCTTGTGCCCCCTGGGGGGGGTGGCGGGCCCCCTCCCCCCAAGCCGAGGTCGGGTCAGCAGCCCCGCAGACACTCGCTTTCTTACAGACACCCCTTGTTTCACCGCTGCTCACCGCCCCCCCAGTTGTCTGTGTGTGCAGATGTGTGTGTGTGCGCGCGCGTGTGTGGGTATGCAGGTGGCATTGGCACCTCGTGTGACCTGGTTTTCTCACTTGACCTTTCTCCTTGCTCTCTGCCCTTTCACCTCAGTGTCAATCGGAGGTCACGGGCTAGGTAAGCTGCTTGCTGGTGCATACCCCAAATTCATCCCTGTCCAGAGGGACAGGCTCCTTTCCTGCTTGTCCCAGCTCCCCTCAAACCGTTCACAGCTGCAGCCACTCTGGGCAGTGTTGGGGGGCAAGGAGAGGGTAGAGTCTGGGTTGGGGGGGAAGCTCTCTGAGCCCTAGCTCAGCTCAACCTCTGCACGGCCTCAGGCAAATCGCTTCTCTTTCGAGGCCAGGGGTGGAAGTACGCACTACCCCCTTGGCCCTAGGGTTCTCTAGGGAGCGGCTGTGAGCTGTTTGGGTTAGGGGCTTCCAGAGGGACCATCTTTGCCAGGGAGCCTTGGGGTCTGGGGATCTCGGCACAAACGCTGCCCCTTTTCCTAGGGAAGCTGGGCCTGGCACCTGGCTCTCTGTCTTCCCTGACCCCTATCACCTCCTCCTGTTCTCCCTTCCCCTCCAGGGGCAGCTGTCTCCCTCCCATCCCTCCCTTCTTCCCTCTCTTCCTTGCTAGCTGGGGAAACTGCCTTCCCCTCCCCAAGGGCTATGATCCAAAGGACTGAGGGAGTATCGGTTTGCCCTGCCCCTGGCCCAGAGCAGTCCTTCCCCTTCCCAGCCTTGGCCGGATCCGCAGACTCCTATTCCCACCTCCAGGGGGTGCCTTGGTCCCTATCCTGGGTGTGCATGGCAGGGGAGGTGGGTGTTGCTGGGGAGGTGGCTCCGCCAGCATGGCAGGAGACGGTACTCTCTACATCTTCATGCACTTCCCTGCTCCTGTCCCACTAACCCCTTGCTCCTCAAAGCCCAAGCAGTGACGTTGCTTCGTGTGAGCCAAGGGCCCTGAGAGTTTGGGGAGATCAGAAAGGAGTGAGGCTTAGGCCCCACCTGAGAAAAGCCGTGTGAGGCTATAGGCACCACCCTAGGGGAGTGAATGGCTTACAAGGGAAGAGATCTGCAGTTGGGCTTTGAAGGCCAGGCCAACAAAAGGGCGAAATGGGGGGCCCACATTCATGCACCTTCCAGCTTCTCTGCTAGGGGCGGAAAAAACCCTTGAAGGCAGCAACCATCTCCTGTTTATACTCCCAGGGCTCAGCCTGGCTCAGCATTTCATTTAGGATGGGTGTTCCATACAGATTGAGGCACCTCCATTGGGATGGGTGTTACATACATAGCCCTGCATCTCCATTGGGATGGGTGTCCCATGTGTAGCCCTGTGCCTCCATTGGGATGAGTGTCCCATATGTAGCCCAGCAACTCCATTGGAATGGGTGCTTCCATTGGAATGGGTGTCCAATACATGGCTGGGCACCTCCATTGGGATGAGTGTCCCATTTGTGGCCCTGCACCCTTGGTTGGGATGGGTACCACAGACATGTTTGGTGTATTGCTTTGAGTGGATTAAGTACAGAAGAGGAGGCAAGGAGCGCCAGGAGAATGGCCTTAACAAGGGGGAAGTGGTACAGAGGGCAGGTGTAAAAGGAAGCTGGAGAGGCCTAGGCCAGGCTGCAGAGCATGGGCCTCCAGCTGCCTGTCACCTCGGGAGCCTACAAGCCTGAGAAAACCTCTGGGGTTTGAACAGTGAGGGGGGTGAGGGTGGGGAAAGCTGTTACAGGCCAGGCCACCAGCGGGCAAGGCCAGGCCGCCCCAGTGCATTGAGCTCTCAGTACTCAGGAACATTTAGAGGTAGACATAAGATTGACTATTAGTGAGCTGAGGCAGAGTGAAACCAGTATAGCTGGGAAAGCAAGGAATCATTACCAGAGACAGGTGGGGGGAGCAAAAGGGAGCTCTGCCTTCCCAGAGCTGCCTGCTCACACTACGGGTTGGGCAGGTCCCCTGTTGTCACCTGTCCCCAAGCAGAGTTGTGGCGAGTAGTTCTTTCCCTGTGAGCTATTCTAGGACTAGTAGGATCTCACTAGCCTTATTGGGCCCTCAGGAAAGGGGCCGGGAGTTCTGCCTTACCTTCCCAAGTAGGGGGGTCCCATTGACCACCCACACATGCAGTTGCCCAGATGCTCTTCTGGACTGGCCTCTCAATCCCATTCAGCATTTGCTGGGGGGTAAAGTACCCCCCAGGTAGGAGGTGGGGGGATGGCACAGAGATTGCTCAGGTCTAGACCTTCCCATCTAATGAGGAGCTGAGCCCTGGGGTGCCCCCAGCATTTGGTCCCTTGCTCTCAAACGTCACTGCCAGGCCCTTGTCCTTTAGGCTGCAGGGCCCCCCACTAGGCGGCTGCTACTCCTGCTGCTTTGCCCCTTTCTCAGTCCGTTTTTCCCCTCCCCCCAACCATCACCACTACTGCTGCGCTAACCCCGCTGAGCCTTGCAAATCTCACTGAAACCCCCCGCCCCCCTTACTGCACACTTCACCTGGGCCCTGCCTGGCTCTCCTGCCCTGCTCCATGCCTGGCTGCGCTGGCATCTCCCATGGGGTGAGCATTCTCAGTCGTCAGGAAACTTGGAACTTCACTCAGAACCTCAGTGTCCCACACACTGCTGCTGGGGCAAGGGTTTCTCTTCAATTCCTTCTGCAAATCCTAGGAGGAGGGAGAAGGCAGCTGTGTTGCCAGGGGGCATGTGCCCATCTTTAAGTGGGGAGGGGCTAATGATGCACACTCACTGCTACCACTGGGCTGGAGACTGCCCCTCACACAGGCCCCCAGGCACCCCAGAGTGCTCCCCCAACCTTTTGGAGACTCTGATTAACAGCTAGGCCTCGCTCAATCCAAATGAGGAAGGCAGGTCTGCTGGATCAGGGTTGCCCCAACACTATGGAGAAGGAGCTACTTTCCTGCCCACTGAGAAACTCCTCCCCCTCTCCCCTTGGGAAAGATGGGGGCTCCCTTGGCTGTGCTTGGGGAGTCATGGAGGGGGGACCACAGGATCACCCAAAGGCCCAGGCTCACTGTTCTGCCCCTGCCCCACACCAGGCACTGGCATCGGCCCCACCATCCAGATTGGCGAGGAGACGGTGATTACTGTGGATGCCAAGGCTGCTGGCAAAGGCAAGGTCACGTGCACAGTGTGTACCCCTGATGGCACGGAAGTAGATGTGGACGTAGTAGAGAACGAAGATGGGACTTTTGACATCTTCTACACAGCCCCCCAGCCAGGCAAATACATCATCTGTGTCCGCTTTGGGGGCGAGCACATTCCCAACAGCCCCTTCCAGGTCATGGTGAGTTGGGCCTTGAGGGAATAGGCAAAGGGTGTGGGCCTTCCTCTGCTGGGCTCCCCTGGTTCCCAAGAGTCTGCACGTTTGGGATTTGGGGGTCTTTGGTCATCCCTGGGATGGCCCTCCCCCTGCTTCAGTGGACAAAGGCCCCAGCCTCTGGGGAGGAGGTTCACACTCTCCTACTCCCATCCCTTCACTGGCTTCAAGAAGGTAAGAGGTAGAACAATGATGCAGTGAAGTGGAGAGGACATTGGGTTGGGGCTCTGAAGACTCCTGGGCTCCTCAGTACCTCTTAGAACCTATGACTTTGGACAAAGCCCTTCCCTAATCTGGGCCTCATTTGCCTTAATATTCAAGTGGCAGGGGTGGCCATGAGGACCACTGGTCTGCCTCTACTGCTTTGATCCTCTGTGTGTGTGTGTGTGTGTGTGTGTGTGTGTGTGTGTGTGTACACACATGTGTCTGTCTCCATCCCAAAGTTGTTGGCTGGGCTCTTTTCATATGGTGCACCCAAAAGGCGTAAGTCTGTCTTCTTTCTCCTGGGCTGCAAGCTGGGTAGTCTGTACTGTGGTCTCCTTTGTCCTGGAGTAAGTCTCCCCATTTGAAAGTACCCTTTATCACTGGGTTGTCCCAGAGCCCCTTTCTCCAGGACTTTGGAGAAACCAGGGACAGTTATCCAGGCTAGGTGTGACAAGCCATTCCCTTTAGTTTCCAAGGGGAGGCTCTGCCTGGCTCTTTCTGACACCCCATGCTGCATCCCCTCCAGCTTCCAGGTACCTAGGTGCTTTCCTGCTGAGGCCTAGCTCTGGGGCAAGCTGAAGAGGGGCCTACTTCCTGTTTTCCCTCCCCTCCCTCCTTCTCCTGTAGTTGTGCATGGTGAGGCCCTGTGCATCAGTGGCTGTCTCTTGGTGCAGGGTCCAGGTGTTCCAGATGGAGGGCATCCCAGGTGATTCCAGCGGGCCTATTTACTAATGACCTTCTTTCTCCCACCAGGCCTTGGATGGGGACCAGCCTACCACTCAGCAGATGCGTACCCAGCAGTTGTCAGCCCCCTACTCGTATGCACCAGGTGTCCAGCAACCTTGGGTACAAATCCATTTACTTTCCTCAAAAACAGAAGCAGGGGCTGCTCTCAGCCAAGGACCTGGACCCTTTAGTATATGGGCCTTTGGTTCTGTTGCTGACCCTTCTCCCTTAGTGGAACAGTTAGACTGTAGGGGCTCAGTGTGCAGGATGGTGAACAGGAAGGACCCTGGACTCCAGACCGGGGCTCCTTTCTGTGTTCCAACCCTGCAACTTCCTCAGTGGACTGGGAAGAGGTCACTTAAGCCACCCTCAGTGTGCCCCCAGTTTTCCCACTGGAAAGACATTCAGTCATAAGGAGCCTGGTGTAAATGCTGGGTGCTGAAGGTATAAAGACTATAACTAAAATAGTCCTTGGTCTCAAAAAGCTTATAGTCTCCTAGACCAAACCTCTGGGATCTGAGGAACTCCTGAGGCAATGGAGCATGGCAGGGGTTACTTGGCATCTGTTCAGAGCACTTGGGCCTGAGCTAGGATGACACATGGCCAGCCAGAGGACTGGTCTGTCCTCCATGGGCCTAACTTCAGCTTTGGGCCAAAGGACAAGAAGAAATCCCACTTTGGGGAAAGAAGGACAAAGACATTGTCTCCGTGGGCCCTTCTGAGTCTGATTCTACTTCCTCCCTCCTCTCCCTGGCCTGGCCCTGCTTCTCTCATGGCTGTCACCCCTAACCTGGGGCATCTTATCTCTATTTTCACTTCATAGGCTGCAGAACGGCCATTGGTGGGGGTGAATGGGCTTGATGTTGCTGGCTTGCGGCCTTTTGACCTGGTCATCCCCTTTACCATCAAGAAGGGAGAGATCACAGGTGAGGAGGAAAGCAAGGGAAGAGGAAGGCTAGAGCCTGACTGTGGGGGCTGAGTGAGGCCCTCTCCAGCCATCTCTAAGGTCTCTGGTCCCTGCAGGGGAGGTTCGAATGCCATCAGGCCAGGTGGCAAAGCCTTCCATCACGGATAACAAGGATGGCACTGTGACTGTGCGCTACGCCCCCACTGAGGCAGGCCTCCATGAGATGGACATACGCTACGACAGCATGCACATCCCAGGTGGGCCTAACTGCTGTGCCTTTGGTGCTAAGTGGGCTGGTGACCTTTGGCATTGTGGGCAAACAGAACCTGTGAAACCTTGGAGAAGCCTGACTAAGACAGGTTTCACCACTTGGGCAGGGGCAGAAGGCAGCTAAGTGGGCCTACCCCCTTGACTGGTGAAAGCAGCAGGGTGGGCTCCAGAGACCCAGCCTTGCTGAGCCCCTAACCCTACCCACAGGAAGCCCCTTGCAGTTCTATGTGGATTATGTCAACAGTGGTCATGTCACTGCTTATGGCCCAGGCCTGACTCATGGACTAGTGAATAAACCAGCCATCTTCACTGTCAACACCAAGGATGCAGGGGAAGGTAAGGAGGGGTAGGGGCAGGGAAGGCTTGCCTTCTGACTGATTTTGGTTTGCACAGTATCTTCTTATCTTGGTCTTAGGGATTTTAGGGCAGATGTTCTCTAAGTTACAGATAGTGATCAATATGGTGTAGTGGATAGAGGGGTCAGGTCCAGCCTCCGATTCAGGAAGACCCTGCTTCTGACACAAAGTTCTGGTGGCAGGATGGGGGGGGTCCATACTGATGAAGTTGCAGGTTCCTATACTTATAGGAAACTCAGGCCCTGTAATGGACCTGTGTTGAGGTCTCAGTGAGTTAGTGGCAGAGCTGGGAGTGGGCCCTAGAGTATTTTCTACTTGGTCAAATCATGTGATATAGGTATAGGAAGCAGTAGTCCTTGTTGGGGCCAGAGAGACTGAATTGACCCCTTAATTTTACAGTCAACTTGGAACCCTACCTTCTTCTGCCTTCCATTTTGAGTAGAAATTCTCAGACAACACATGAACCAAAGGGGGAGGCCTGAGGGATGGCAAGGGTGGCTGCTGAATAGGAGGGGAAAAGCAGCCCTCTGAGAATGGAGAAGTACCAAGTGTCAACCTACCTGGTCTCTCTTCCCCATCTAGTCTCCATTTTGTAGTCAGGCCTGTTGCCTGATTCCAGCCTTTGTGGCTTCTGTTACCAATGGGATAGAGTCTAAGCTTGACCAGCATCTCCACCCAAACTACCTTTCTGGCCTTTCTCTCCTTCCACTCCCCAACACTTTTCCCATTCCACTGCTAAGTCTGTCTCCTAGCTGTCCCCAACATGTGTCACTTTCCCATCTTGATTCATTTCTGGAATGAACTGTCCCATCTCTTCCTTTGAAGTCTTGGCCTTCTTCCATGTTCTGGTAGGTAGGGCTCACCACTCTCATGGAGGCCATCTTTACAGTCAGTCTCTCCTGAAGGGCTCCTTGTTGCTGCTGTTGTTTTATTCCAATGGAATCTCTAGGTCAAAGAGTGTGGCCATCTAACTCTCTTCACTATTCTCATCTTTTCCCACCTTTGCCTGTTTTCTGGATGGGGGTAAAAATTGCTCATTGTGCTTGGGAGTGTTCCTTCCCATGCTCATTAAGAGTGTGGTCAGTTCTGTTGATAACAGTTCATTAATATTTGAAAGGTTTTTGATTGTCATTCTTCTTGCTAGTCCCTGTAGACCTTGTAAATCAGCCCCTTGTCAGAGACATTTGGCACAAAGATTTTCCCCAGTTACCCATTCCATCTCTTGCCCTAGTCATATTAACTATGTTCACTAAAAAGCTTTTTGATCACACTTAATTGAAATGACATCTTATTTTTTTTTAATTGCCACCTTACCTTGTTGTTTGCATTCACTTCCCAACCATAGCTGTGAAAGGTCCCAGATCTCCTTTTGTCATTGTTTTTATGCTGTCCTCTTTAATGGAGAGGTAGAGATGCTGTCAACTTAGACACTCTCAGCACTCTGGACAGCTCCCTAGGGCTCTAAATTGCAGAAGAGGTGGTGGCCTGCTTTAGGAGAAGGAATCTTCTCCCAAGAAGCTCCTTCCTTCACTGCCACCATTATGAGCCCAATCTCTAACCTGAGCCTACGGCCTTAAACATTCAGTTCACAGTTGGTATACGGTGTAAGATGAAAGTCTGACCATAGTAGTCTGGCAAGCCGCTTTTGGGTTTTCCCAGAAATTCTTATTTCTGGGTTTCCCCTAGCAGCATAGGGCTATTTCTTGGAATTTCCGGCATGGCTGAGCCCTATAGATGTGACAAGATAGTAGGCCCTAGCCCCATTTCTTCTTTCTAGATAGTAGCATGCTCTCCTGACATTACTTTCTTTACTTAACATATTGTATTCCCTGCTCCCTCCTCCTTACTAGAATGTAAGTTCCACAAGGACAGGGACTGTTTTGTATCCCCAATGCTGAACTCTGTGTGTGTGTGTGTGTGTGTGTGTGTATGTGTCTCTGTGTGTCTGTGTCTGTGTACACATGCACATTTAGCCTTTACATTGTGCCTGGAAGACTCAGGACTCTGTCCAGCCAGTACGGCACAAGAGACCTGTCTTCTCCTCCCTGGACTCTCTGGGCTCATGGTATGTCTCCTCAGGGGGCTTGTCGTTGGCCATTGAGGGCCCTTCAAAGGCTGACATCAGCTGTACAGACAACCAGGATGGCACCTGCACTGTCTCCTACCTCCCAGTCCTCCCAGGGGATTACAGTATCTTGGTGAAGTACAACGACAAGCACATTCCCGGCAGCCCCTTCACAGCCAAGATCACAGGTACTGGTCCAGGGGGCTCAGGGCAGGGCTGAACTGAACTAGGGGGAGGAGAGGCCTAGACCAGTCTGAGGACTATTAGATCATTAAATCCCATTTGAAAGATGTGGGAAACTAAGGAAAGGAATTGACTTGCCATGGGTCATGTGATGGTGCATATAAACACTACCGTACCACCCCCAGGCCAGTTTTCCCCCCACATAGAGGAGCAAAATGTGGAATTTCAAGTTGAACGTATGTCCCCTTCGCTTCTAATCAAGGAAAATGTCCTGGATGAAGAGATGGGCCAAGGCTTTGTTCTCCTTCTAGTTCTGTCATTCTTCCCCACAGGTGATGATTCGATGCGCATGTCCCACCTGAAGGTGGGCTCCGCTGCTGACATTCCCCTCAACATCACTGAGACGGACATCAGCCAGCTCACAGCAACTGTTGTGCCCCCGTCAGGCCGAGAGGAGCCCTGCCTGCTCAAGAGACTGCGCAATGGCCATGTTGGTTAGGAAGCTCCCATTTGCTCTCCTCTAGCCCTAGCAACACCAGGGAAGAAGGCCCAGGGTAGAAGTTTATAGCCAAGTATAAAGGAAGGACTTGCTGGTAACTGGAGCTGTCTCAAAGTGGATTAAGCTGCCTAGTGGAGGTAGTGAGTACCCTGGTCCTGCTAGCATTCAAGAAGAGGTTAGGTGACCACTTGTCAGAAGTGGAATGCTCGATGATGTATGTCTGTCAGCACCAGACCTTGAAGAGTGAGGGTCTGAAAGGAGCTTCATAGGCAGGCCTGGAACATAATGCCAAATCAAACAGAATGAAATGGAAGAGGGTCTTCCCCTTCCCGAAAGTGTTCAGCTTGGCCTCCAACCATGGCTGTATGGGGTACAGAGGAAGGTCAGACAGAAAGGGAAGATAAGGGGTGGGTAGTGATTCACAGGGAAAAGATTAGCATGAGTCAGCAGGCAGTGTAATAGGGCAGCCAGATGGGATTGCGGGCTCCATTTACAAAAGACATGGAGGCAGCTATCCCTCCTTAGTCTGTCCTGGCTGGACCCCGTTGGAAGTTTAGCTAAGAGGGAGATTGATAAGCTGGAATCTGGAAGGTGACAGCCAAGATAATTAGGCCTTGATAAAGGCATCTAAGGAATGGTTAAAGGAATTGGGGATGTTTTCTTAGGAAAAAGAAAGATTGGAGGGAGAAGTACTCACTCCCTTTAAGTAATCTGCAAGGTTCTTGTGTGGGTGATGCTAAGAATTGTCCTTGTATTCCCTAGTCCATGAACATGGGCCCTGCCTCAAGGTAATGTTAGATGTGATCTTAGATAAGTCACTTCCCTAAACAAGCTGTAGGCTTGTTCTCTTTGGCCCCCAGGGGCAGAACCAGGAGAACTAGGGGGCTGTCCCAACCAGAGAGCAGTCTCAGATTGGGACAGTCCCTCAGGAGGTGGTGGCTCCCTTTGAGAGGGTAGCTTCTTAGATCCAGCTTATCCAATGAATTCCCTTCCAGCTGTGGGATTCTGGGATTCCTCCATGGGGAATTGACTGATCCCCTCTGAAAGCCTTCCCTACGTGGGCATGGGTGATGCTAGGAATTGTCTTTATATTCCCTAGTCCATGAACATGGGCCCATGCTACTCAAGAGGGGGTACTTGCCCAGGGGGAAGGATGAGACACCTGGGACGCTTGAGACACAACCAGACTTTCCAACAGCTGAAGGAGCAGGGGCAGGAAGCTGGAGGGAGCTCACTCCATGGTGACTCTCAGCCTAGTGGGACTTAGTCTTCCTCTCCAGGTGCCCAGCCTTGTTCACAGGGCTCTGTTCTCCCCATCCCAGGGATCTCATTCGTCCCCAAGGAGATAGGAGAACACCTCGTGAATGTCAAGAAGCACGGGCAGCACGTCCCCAACAGCCCTATCACAGTAACGATCAGCCAGTCAGAGATCGGGGATGCCAGCCGCGTGCACGTCTCTGGCCAAGGCCTCCACGAAGGCCGTACCTTTGAACCTGCTGAGTTCATCATTGACACCCGGGATGCAGGTGACTGTGACCATCTGGATGGGGAGGGTGGGGAAGGGAGCCCCAGGGAGCTTAAGAGAAGCCAAGTCCTTATTGGACTGCAAGTTCAGGAGGAGGCAAGAGAGCCAGGCTGAGCAAGTGGGCCAAACCTTGTCTTTGTCTGGCCCAGGGTATGGAGGGCTCAGCCTGTCTATCGAGGGCCCCAGCAAAGTTGACATCAATACTGAGGACTTGGAAGATGGTACCTGCAAGGTCACCTACTGCCCCACAGAGCCTGGCAACTACATCATCAACATCAAGTTTGCTGACCAACACGTCCCAGGTGAGCAGTGGACCCTTAGGGAGGCAGTGATTGGGGGCGGGGGGGGGGGGAGGGGGCTGGAATCCAGGGCCTTTCTGATGTCACCCACGAGTGTGTGTGTGCATGTGCCGCTCCAGAACAGGCCAGCCAGGTGGGGCAAGCTAACTAGCGACTTTCTGGTGCATTGGCATGACGGTGCTTGTATTATGCCCAGTGTGCCTGCCCCTTTTCCCTTGCCACTGGCTTACATGGTAAGAGCAGGCAGTGGGCAGGGTAGGAGATGGGATGTAATACATGAATGAATTCTGCCTTCTGCAGGCAGCCCCTTCTCCGTCAAAGTGACTGGTGAGGGCCGAGTAAAGGAAAGTATCACCCGACGCCGAAGAGCCCCCTCAGTTGCCAATGTTGGCAGTCATTGTGACCTCAGCCTGAAAATCCCTGGTAGGTACATCCAAGAGACCATGGCATTAGCTGTGATCTTAGACAAGTCACTTCCCTGTCTGGGCCCTTCCATGATCTGCAGTCTCTAAGTCACACCAAAGCTAGAAGAATCCAATTCAAAATAGACAGAGGCTTTAGGCCTCTCTGGCCCAGCAGGCAAGGCTGGAACAAGGAAGAAATTCACTTCCTCTGCCATTGTAGAGTATGGCAACAAGGGAATGGGCTTCCTGGATGTCAGGGAAGGCAGTGAGGGCATGGACAAAGGCCAAGGTATTTTTTCTGTCCTTCCCCATCCCCTCACATTTCCACTTTGGTTCAGGTGCGAATCAGATGACTGTGAGCTTCCAAGGAAGGGAGGGCACAGGCCCCTGAAGCCAGGGGCTTAGAAGAGTTTGGGCCTCTTGAAATAAGTACCTGGCTTAGTCTATATCCCATCTTCCTTCCTTGCCCACTGTCTCTGGCTCTCTGTGATCTCTCTTCTCTTCCCCCCCCAGAAATCAGTGTCCGAGATATGACAGCCCAGGTAACCAGCCCTTCGGGCAAGCCCCATGAAGCTGAGATTCTAGAGGGCGAGAACAACACCTACTGTATCCGTTTTGTACCTACTGAGATGGGTGTGCACACAGTCATTGTCAAGTACAAGGGGCAACACGTGCCTGGCAGCCCCTTCCAATTTACAGTGGGGCCCCTGGGCGAAGGGGGTGCCCACAAAGTCCGTGCTGGTGGGCCTGGCCTAGAGAGGGCAGAAGCTGGAGTGCCAGGTAAGCCAGGCCCTTAGCCACCCACACAGCCTCCTTCTTTTCTTGGTCAGTGTGGGAATCTGGGGTTGCTTCCTCCATATGGGTCATTAGCTATTCCTGGACTAGGAGAGAGAATTAGCTGTACCCCCCTTGCCTTCGTGGAGCCTGCTGTGCCCTCCTAGGAGAGTGCAGAGAGAGGAGCAAGGACCAATTTCGGGCATCTGTAGTGGGATGGAGAGTGGGGGAGACTGGTTCATCCCAACTTACTGAGCATGAATTGGATTCCCAGGGTAGGTAGGAGCCAGGCAGCAGCCCAGAACAAAGGTCATTGCCAGCTGGGAGACCAGCCTGACATTCAGAGGTAGAAGGTTGTAGAGGTAGCCTGGGGCTGTGGTAGATGGAAACCTGTGATTGTAGTCACCTACACCTGGGCCTGAATCCCAGTTCTGCCACAGTTTTGAGCCCTGTGGTCCTGGGCCAATCATTCCACTTCTCCTCTGTACGGTAAGGGTCTGCCCTACTGCTATAATGTCTGCATCAGAGGGTTGTTATGAGGACTCACTCAGACACTACTGTGTAAATGTCAGCCATGACTGGTCCAGGCCTATCATGCTGTCCAATGTAGTGACTTCTCTGTAACTTAGGCTGAGAGATTAAGAAACTCACCAAGAGGCAAATGGCCTAGGAGTGGCAAAGTAGGGTTTGAACCCAGGACTTGGCTGAATCTGAGCCCAGCCTTTTATTAACTATCTGTTGGCTCCATTCTAGAAAGGGCACGGGTGCTGAGCCAGAACTGAGCTTGGCATCAGCTGCAGCCCCCTGCCCCCACCCACACACACACACATGTGCTTCTCCCCCCCTCCCTCTGCAGCGGAATTCAGCATCTGGACAAGGGAGGCCGGCGCTGGGGGCCTGGCCATCGCTGTTGAAGGCCCTAGCAAGGCTGAGATCTCCTTCGAGGACCGCAAGGATGGCTCCTGTGGCGTCTCCTATGTGGTCCAAGAGCCCGGTAGGTGGGGGGTAGGAGGGCAGGCCACGCCACGGCGGGCCACATGCCACGGCGGGCTCTGCTTCCTGTAGAGCTTGATGGGGGCTGGAGTCTGACCTGTGCTCCCCACAGAGAATTCCCCACAGGAGCAGTTGGCCTGGCCCAGGTTGCTGTTGGACAGACACATAACTGATTCTTGAGCAGCTGGAGAGGTGTACTCCCCATCTCAGCCACCATACTCTTCAGTGGTTGGGGACTGTGGAGGAGGAGCCAGGGACCCCTGGGGAAAGATGTTGCCCCTGCCCTTAGGAGCCCCTTGATGTAAAGGGCCCCCACCTTTGGGGAGCCCCTGGTCTGAGGGGAGAGACATTGCCCCTGTCCTTGGGGGAACCCCCCGATCTAAGGGGGCAGACGTGACCCCTACTGTTGGGGAGCCCCCAACCTGAAGGGGGAGACAAGAAACCCCATGTGTGAAGGGGATAACAAGGCCCCCTCTTGGCTCTGGGGAGCCCCCTCCATCTGAAGAGGGTGACAAGGCTCCCTCCTGGCTCTGGGGAGCCCCCCATCTGAAGGGGAGACAAAACCCCCCCATTCTGGGGAGCCCCCACATCTAAAGAGGGAGACAAAGCTCTTTGCTCAGCTCTGGGGAGCCCCACATTTCAAGGGGGAGACAAAAATGTGATTAGAGATAGCAGGCAAAGGGCTTGGCGCCCAGGTCGCTGCTGCATGGCCCCCTAATCTGCCCTTTGCAAGCACATCTGCTTCTGAGAGTGGAGGGGAGCAAATAGTGATGGTTCCCTGGCTAAAGGAGGCTCCTATATTGATGAAGGGGCTCCTACAGCCCCAGTGCCACTAGCCTCCCTGCAGCTGGGTTTGAGAAGTAGTTAGGGTATGGACCAGGGCTGGAGGGAACCAGTAGGGTATGGTTTGTGGGAGGAGTGCAGAGCGGGCTTCCCCAAGGAGGGAGATTGCCAGGCTGCTCTGGAGTTTCACACCTAATACCTTGTCATTTTTCCTGCCCAGGCGACTACGAGGTCTCCGTGAAGTTCAACGATGACCACATCCCCGACAGCCCCTTCGTGGTGCCTGTGGCTTCCCCGTCTGGTGATGCCCGGCGCCTTACTGTTTCTAGCCTTCAGGTGAGGCACTGAGAGAAACCATCCCCCAGCAGGGCCCAGCCCCCCTGGGCAGGACATGGGCAGTGCCAGGCCAGACCCTGCCACAGGGGAGAGCCAAGAACGTTAGAGCAAAGATCTGGAGCCTGGGCCCCAGGCTGGGGGAATGGGGGAGGGGATCAGAGAGCTGACTGCTGCAGCCAGGCTAGTGGGGTAAGATGCAGGAGTCCCTGGTCTGGCCATGCTTTCCCCTGCCCAGGGCTGGCTCCAGCCCCTGCCCACCACTGGGGGTTTTTCTCGTGTCTCAGATCTAAAGGCTTTTAACAGATCTTGGTGCCTTTTGTGTACCAGGGCTGAGGTTTAAAGAGGGAGAGCCTGGCAAGGCTGCATGGTGGTACTGAAAGTCTCCTTCCCTTCCCTCCTCTGCTCACCTCCCCTGACCCTGACCCCTGACCCACAATGTGAGAGTATGTGGTGTGTGGGGGAAGGTGGCATATGTGTGGCCTGTGTGACACGCGTGTGCCACGTGTGGGTGTGGCTTCTGCTGCCTCTCCCAGGGCCCCTTGCTCTCCCTCTTTAAACCGAATTTGCTGCCAAGTGGGTAAGTTGGACAAGGCCTTGGGGCTGCTCTTCCTACCTCTTTGTTCTCCCCCCACCTCCTCCTACTTTTCTTCCTCAGTTTCTCCCTTCCCCTTCTTCCTCTCCCTGCTGGAAGGGGTAGGGCTCCTCTTGTGCATCCTTTCCGTACCAAGGCTCCCCATTTCCCCCCCAAATCAACCTGATCCCCTGAGGGTCACTAACCGCCTATGCTATGATTCCAGGAGTCAGGTTTAAAGGTCAACCAGCCAGCCTCTTTTGCAGTCAGCCTGAATGGGGCCACAGGTGTCATCGATGCCAAGGTCCATAGCCCCTCAGGGGCCCTGGAGGAATGCTATGTCACAGAGATCGACCAAGGTGAGGCCAGGCTGTGCTGCCACCTCCCTGTTGGCATTTGGCAGGGGAGGGCAGAGAGTCACTTATCTAGTGACCTGGGTGCCAGAGCAGCTGTGCCACTCGGGAGCCACTGGCAGGTAGTTTGTCTAGTACCCTCACATGGTGGAGCTCCTGAGGGCCCGCGAGATTGTCACGCACTAGAGACCATCTAGCACAGCCCTCATTTTCCAAAGGATGAGTGAGACCCCAGAGACACCCAGAGAAGGGAGGTCACCCCCACATCCAGCTGTTTGTTACATTGCCCTGGCACCAGTGCCATCTCTGAAGACAGAGAGGCATGGCCACTACATTAGGAAGACTCCCCTCCAAAAGAGCACAGACCCCAGGACCGCTTCTCTTGTGCATGATTGCCTGCTCTATGTCTGATACCGCCACCACTACCACTGCTGCCATGGCTCAGTGCCGGGGTTACTGTGGCAGGGATGAGGGGGCTATGTCCACACCACAGGCTTCCCAAGCAGAATAGCAGTGAATATGTGTTCATGGGGTACCTGGTGACTTTGGCAGTGCAGGAGAGACCTTAGGAGCAAGGCATCACCAGCAGACACCACCTCTAGGGAGCCCTTGGAGATGGGAATTTAGTAATGAGGATGCAGAGAGGTGCCTAGATGGTGGCTGTTGGGTGAGCTGGGCAGGGCCATGGCTGTCCCTCAGACAGGACCTTGGACCAGCTTTCATGTGTGGAGGGAAGGGGTGGTGGTATCTCCTTGTTCTCATCCGCCTCTCCCTATCAGATAAGTATGCCGTGCGCTTCATTCCCCGGGAGAATGGTATCTACTTGATTGATGTCAAATTCAATGGCTCCCATATCCCTGGCAGCCCCTTCAAGATCCGCGTGGGAGAGCCTGGGCAAGGAGGGGATCCAGGCATGGTGTCTGCCTATGGGGCAGGCCTCGAAGGTGGGGTCACAGGTAGGTCTGCGGTGAGGAAGGGAAGGGGAAGGTGATGACTGTGGTTGGAGTAGACAGAGCTGGCCAGTGATGGGACAGCATGGCTGTACACGGCCCAGCAGTTGCTGTCCTAAACCATAGTCTCTTCTGGTCCAGTGCATCTCACTGCCATAACAATAGCTATGGGGGAAAGCCAAGTCCCCTTTTTGAGAAGAAAGCACACTCGACCCTCTGCTGCTGAGTAGTCATCAGTGACTCATTTCAAGGTATGCTCATCCTAACTGGGAATCACTCACACCCTCACCCAAAAGTTCTCACCAGGCCTTAGGCTCAGTCGAACAAGGTGACGTTCAACAGGAATCAGTGTTTACACTTGTCCTGAAAGTAGAGTCTCAGCCAGGTCAAGGATGCTTCACGAGTCTGACCAAGCTTATGATAGGGCAGCTTGGGAACAGGAGGCCCAGGGAGGCCTGGCCCAAAGTCAGCCAGGTGCTAAATGGCAAAGACAGCTCTGGGCCACAGCATCAGCTTGCCAAGAACAGGTTGGCACCCAGCTGAGATGACATCTGGATTTACTTTGGCATTCCAGAGGGCAGCGATTAGCTGAAGGGCTTGAGGCCTTGTCATTAAACTCAGGATTGGTCGTAGAGGAGCACCAGGAGCAGTAATGACAGGGAGGTGGGGGGAATGTGCCAAGGGGCCAATTTTGGGGGTGATGTCAAGGGTCAATATTCTTACAATGAGAGCTGTCTCAAGGTGGCCTGGGGAGGTAGAGCTTGAAGCAGCAGCTGAGGCTAGATGGCTCTTTGGCCCCAGACGTCATAGAGGACTTGTGTGGTGAGGCGCAGACTGGGCCGTGTTGGCCTCCCAGCTCCTTTCTAATAGAGTGCTTCTGGGACCTGGTGAAGCTCTGACGATAGTGGCTCTTTCCCCTCAATCTCCCAGGATCCCTAGGCAGGCAAGTAGACATCCTACTAGTCATTGACCTGGGGCACAGTGTGACTTTATTTGTAGCTAACTACAGGCTGCCTCCTGCTTTAAGGCCCAGACAGCAGCAAACAAGAAAGCTTCCCTAGCTTTTGACAAAGTAGCACTTGACAAGTCCTTTCTTCACAACAACACTAGGAGGTAGGGGTATCACCCCCATGGTGGGGACACTGGACAGGTCCTCAAGACCCAAGCTCTTCTGAGGCCAAGCCCTGTGCTCTGCCCACTCTATCTGCCTCTGCCACCAATGGCCTCTGTAAGCGCTGGATACATGGATACTTTCCAACCAACTTCAGGCCTCCTGCTGCTGCTGTCTGTGAGTGGGGAAGGAATAGGGACATGTAGAGACATACAGTCCAGTTATAGCTTGTTCCAGGTCAGATCCCAGGCAGGGAAGCCATCAGCCTCCCAGGAGTTTATTTTCTGTCACCAATCTACAATCAAGCAGGCCTCAGCGTCCACCACAGGCAGAAGTCCTTGTTCTTTCTCCAGACTGGCCTCACCTCATGTTCTGACCTTGTCTTCAGAGGGCGGATGATGTCACCTGAGTGGCTGCTCCAGTCTTCTGGAGAGCTTGAGCCCAAGCCTTACCTGTTCTTTGCTCTGAAACTCTTCCTTGCAGATAGATATAGCTGAAGAGAACACCCATCAGTGCAGCAGGGCCATCTTGGGCATGCTTGGGCATCCTTTCATTCACACTCCAGAAGCTCAAAGGGCAAAAAAAAATTGGAGTGTTCAGGAACAAGACCATCTTGGGCATGTCTAGATCTTTTTCATTCACTCTGGAAGCTCAAAGGGAAAAATAATCTTGGTGTTCAGGATCATCTCCTTGCTTTGTAAAGCCCGCCCACCCCACCCCCACCCCCATGATCCTCTCTGGGTCACAAATCTCAGTAGAAGTGCTAAGGCCCTCTGGCAGCACTGTCACCTGCTATAGTTGCAGGCCCATTACTCTTCCTTAGCATTGTCTCATGTATTTGAGTCAGAACTAGGGAGGAGGACAAGGTTCAGGGATCAGTAAAAACCTTTATCTAGTGACCTGGGTGCCTTCTTCTTTTTCCCTTAACACTAGGGAGCCCAGCAGAGTTCATTGTCAACACCAGCAGCGCTGGAGCTGGTGCCTTGTCTGTCACCATCGATGGCCCTTCCAAGGTGAAAATGGATTGTCAGGAGTGTTCCGAGGGCTACCGGGTAACCTACACACCCATGGCACCTGGGAGTTACCTCATCTCTATCAAGTATGGAGGCCCTTACCACATCGTGGGCAGCCCTTTTAAGGCCAAAGTCACAGGTGTGGACTCTTATCCCCCAGTGTCCCTTGGTTTTGGATTCCCTCTTCTTTATAGTATTCTCACACTCTATCTGCTCCATAGGTCCTCGACTGGTCAGTAGTCATAGTCTCCACGAGACCTCATCAGTGTTTGTGGACTCAGTAACCAAAGGCGAGGCTCCCCTGCAGACTCGAGCCCCACCCAAGCTCCACTCGGATGCCAGCAAGGTGGTGGCCAAGGGCCTGGGGCTCAGCAAGGCCTTTGTGGGCCAGAAGAATTCTTTTACTGTGGACTGCAGCAAAGCAGGCAGGCGTGGGGGCATTTGGGGGTTGCCAGAGAGGGTAGGGATTCTGGGACTGGAACAGATTCCAAATTGGGAGTGGAGACCAGGGTCCAAACTGGCTCTGCCACTTGCTGCTCTTGGGGGGCCCAGAAACTATAAGAACTTTGGGATCAGATCTGAGCCACAACTTAGTCTTCCAGATTTGCTTGGGGCCCTTTGTCAAAAAGCATTTATTAGGCACTAAACACTGATGCAAGGCAAAAGATAGCCCCTGCCCTCAAGGAGCTTACCTAATGAGGGTGACCACATGCAAACAGATACAAAGCAAACACCCCCCCCTATAGGATAAATAGATAATCAGCAGAGGGAAGGGCCTGGAATTAAGAGGAGCTGGAGAAGGCCTCCTGTAGAGGGTGGAATTTTAGTTGAGACTTAAAGAAAGCCAGGGAAGTTGGCAGGCAAAGTGGAGGAGGGACTGGAGCCAAGAGATGAAGGGGCTTGGTGGTGGGACAGCCAGGAGGCCAGTGTCACTGGGTCAGAGAGTACGTGAGGGAAGTAAGGTGTAAGAAGACTGGGAGGGTGGAAGGGAGCTAGGTTATGAAGAGCTTTGAATACCAAACAAAGCATTTTGTATTTGATATTGGAGGTGATAGGGAGCCACTGGAGTTTATTGAGTAGGGGAGTGACATATAATCAGACCTGTACTTTAGGAAAATCAGTTTAGCAGCAGAATGGAGGATGGACTGGAGGGGAGAGACTTGGAAGTCAGATGCCCCCTGTAGCTATTGCCGTAATCTAGGCATGAGGTGCTGACGGACTGTACCTGGTGGGTGGCAGTGTCAGAGGAGAGAAGGTGTATTTGAGAGATCCTACAGAGGTGACATCAACAGGCCTTGGCACCATATTGGATATGGAGGGAGGGGCGGAGGGAGGAGTCCAGGATGCCTCCTAGGTTGGAAATCTGAGGGATGGTAAGATGGTAGCCACCTCTCCAGCAATAAGGAAGGTGGGAGGTGAGGAGGGATTAGGGGGGAAGATGAGGTCAGTTGGGGACATGTTGAGTTTAAGATGTCTACTGGACATCCAGTCTGAGATGTCTGAAAGGCAGTTGGAGACGTGAGATAGGAGGTCAGCAGAGAGCGGGGCAGGATGGGTAGATGGGAGAATCATCAGCGTAGAGATGGCTATTCAATATGTAGGAACTGATGAGATCCCCAAGTGAAGTAGGATAGAGGGAGAAGAGCAGAGGGCCCAGGACAGAGCCCTGAGGGACACCTATGGTTAGAGGGAATGATCCGGAGGAGGATCCAGCAAAGGAGACAGAGAAGGAGAGGTCAGAGAGGCAGGAGGAGAACCAGGAGACAGGGGTGTCCTGAGAGGTTAAGTGACCTGTCCAGGGTCACACAACACTACCAGAGGCACCTGAATCTAGGGCTTCCTGACTCCAGGCTAGTTCTTATCTGTGCTAATTCTTTCAGGGCAATGACTTGCACTTCCTATACAGAAGAGAGAATTTGGCAGGAGAAAAGGAAAGATGAGCATTTATATAGCACACAGTAGTGTGCCAGGCACTGGACCTTCCCAGCAACCCTGGGAGGGAGGTGCTATAGTGAGATGTGAAGTGACCTGTCCAGGGTTACACAGCTAGCAAGTACTGAGGCCAGATTGGAACTCAGATCTTCCTGACTCCACCCCCAGAGCTCTATGTGGCACCCCGTAACTGCCTAGGAGGAGCAAGGATTCCAGTCCAGATCCATTGTCCCCTGCCCCCCACCCCCACATTTCTAGACCGGGTGTTTGGGGTTGGGAACAGAGTAGGCCTTCTGCAAAGTCCTGTGTTAGCAGAGCCCCAGGATGTCCATCCAGGGCCAGATATTTGTTTCACATGTCTCTCATGTACGCACAGCCTCCAGCTAAGATTGCTGAGTTGCTGATTCTGCTGATTGCCCTGGACCTTGTGTCCAGCCATCTTCCTTTTTCTCCACCCTCTTCACTTGTTGCCCTCAGCCCTTGGACACTCTTTGGCATTTAGAGCCCTTCACAATCCACCTCCACTTGAGTGCCTCTTACATTGCCACCTCTCTGCATTGCGGATGGATTGACCTGTTTCTCTAGAAAGCTAGCTCCTTGAGGGTGGGCTCTTTTGTCTTGGTAGTCCCCCAGGGCCTAGCACCAGGACTCAATGGGTGTTGGTGGGCTAGAAGAGATGCCTAAATTCCTCTCTCCTGTTCTTAGGTAATAATATCCTCATGGTGGGGGTCCAAGGCCCCAAAACCCCATGTGAGGAGATCTTGGTGAAGCACGTCAGTGGTGGCCTCTACACTATCACGTACCTGCTCAAGGAGAAGGGCGACTACACCCTCATGGTCATGTGGGGCGAGGAGCATATCCCAGGGAGCCCCTATCACATCACCATGCCCTGATTTTCACCTTTCCCCATCCTATTCCACGCCACCTGCCTACCACTTGCTCCTGACCCTCTTCCCTACCCCCAGTATTGACCTGTGGATCAGTTTACAAGGAGGAGAATTTACCCTCTTCCCACCCCACCACCTCCCATCACCATTTTTCTGGCCTTGTGTCCTCCCCAGGCAAGATCTAAGACCCACTATTGATTTGGTGCGGGTGGGGAAGCGTTCGCGCATTTAGGGTTATACCTGCAGAACTCCCCTCCCCCACAGGCCGTGGATGCTTCCTTGCTTCCACATTCACCCTTCCTGGCTGGGGGTGGGGGAGGGATGGCGGCTCTGTCCTTAGAACATATGCCCCCCCAGTGCCCCCACTGTACTACTGGCATGGGCTAGGCCGCCAGCCTGTTGCTGTGCAGAGGTGTCCCCAGCTGGCTGCTTCCTGCTCCCTGCTCTAGACACACCTCTGGTCCTTAAGCTCAGAAAACAGTTGGGTATTTTTTGTTTTGTTTTTGTTCTTAATTTTTTTGTTTTATTTTGTTCAAAAAACTTTTTTGGGGGGGAGGGGGCGTGCAACTGCCACTCCCTTTCCTACCTGAAGGGGAATAAAGTTCTGCTCCAACTCTCCTCTTGGTCTAGAGGAGTCCTACTTTCTGCGCCAGGGGCTGGGGGTTTGGCAACCTGATGGAGGGAATGGGGCAGCATAAACAACACAGAACCCATCTCAGTTACAACTTTCTGAGCCTTTTGGGTTTGGACCCTAAGCTTGAAGCCAACAGCTCAATCAGTGTTAAGTTTGAGCAAATCACTGAACCCCGAAGTGCCAGTTATTTTGTTGAGTCTGAAGGCCTCTGCCAGCTACAATGTCTTAGACCCTCAGATTTTTGGAGGCAAGGAGACTGGGAAGGCATGTAGTGGGTGTCCAGGGAGATCTAGGGTGAATATTCAGGAAGGAAGTGAGGAACAGGGGCTCCAGTCCATACAAGTTGCTTCATCCTTTCCACACTTTTGTCAACTTGTTGGTGGACTAGAACCAGCTGGGAAAGCTGGGAAGTGATGGAGACAGGGGCCTTCCCTCGGGCCTAGGAGTGGGCTGTACCTACCATCTGATCAAAGTGCTGAGGCAGGACTCTGGACAAGCATAGGGCTGGCTGGTGGGGCTGAAGGATGCGGCCACTAGCCTTCACTGATAACTGCTCTTGTTACATAGTCATGCCTGACTGACTCGGTGATCCCATGGACCACAGCACACCAATGCTATACATGGGTTTTTCTTGACAAAGATACTGGAGTGGTTTGCCATTTCCTTCTGCAGTGGATTAAGGTAAACAGTGGAATGACTTGTCCAGGGTCATACAGCTAGTAAGTGTCTGAGACCTCAGGTCTTTCTGACTCCAGGCTCAGCCCACTATCCACTGAGCCACCTGGCTGCCTCAGTAACTGCCCTAGGCTTCTCAAATCTAGGCTGCTTTTCTCATTTCCATCTCCACCCTTACTGGGACGGTAGAGCAGAGCACTACTTCAAGCAGGAGGCTGGGGGGAGGGGGGAGGTGATAGGGTGGGAAATTAGTCCAAGGTTTTTATAGCTTCGATTCAACAAACATGAAATGCCTACTATAAAACCAAAAGGGTCCCAGGTCCCTGGTCCCTGCTGTTACACAATCATTTAATTAGAACTTTCTGAAATGAGAATTACACCACCATCTTAATCCATAGATCCCCAAAAGCTCCAAATGATACGTGTAGATTGGAAAGTTCCTAACATCAAAAAGAGAGCAAGAAAGAAGAGAGCACCTTTATATAGTTACAGTTATAACTAGTTAATAGTTATAACTAGATGATCTGTGTAGCACCAATGCAATATTCACAGCACCTATGGCAACTATGAATATGCTGGCATAGTTCTCAATTGCAAAATATAACACTCTTCATATGGAAGACAGAGGCAAAACATTTATTGACACCAGAAAACTGAATCCCCAAACAAGAAAGCTGAATCCATCATAGCAACAAAGAAGTTAATACACCATAACACAGAAAAGAGCCACACCATCCTTTAGCCTTCCCACAAACACAAGCCTAGCTGTGTCCTTGGGAGCATCCTCTCCTTCCTCCAGCTCTAACTGTTCTGACTCCCAGTGGGCTCTGTTCCACCCTTCAGCAAACTCCTCCCACCACAGGCTCCATGTGATTACATTCAGCCTATTAGGGGACAGGGAAGATCTTCAAATTACCATTACCATCACAATCCAGCAAGGGATGAAGAAAGATCATGGGAGAAAATGGATGATTTTGAAGAAAAGGTAAACGTGTTTTTTACACAAAGTCAATGAAGCTAACTGACATCCCAGATACACAAAGAACTAGTTGGACTCTGTAAAAGCCATTCTTCAAAAAATAAATGGACAAAAGGTCTAGGCAGGTCTCAAAGTAAGAAATTTACACTATTAACAACCAGATGACAAAATGCTCCAAATCATTGATCATATGAGAAATGCAAATGAAAATAACTGAGCTTTGACCTCACCCCCATCAAACTGGCAAAGGTGACATAAAAGAAAATGACAAATGATGGAAGGGCTGCCCCCATGGCTCATCAGTGAAGTGTACGCCAATGCCCCCACCCCCGCCCCCCAGGATGTGGTAGTAGGAAGGAGCATTCACATAGCCCTAGATGGAGTAGGATGGCCAAGGTAGACCTGATGGCTTGCTAGGTAAAAGACACAGGAATCGAGAGACAAGCAGTGCAGAGGCTGCCTGGTCCACCACACTAATGAGGGCAGGAATGCCGGCATCCGTGGGTATGACTATAAAGTCTAACATAAGACACCAAGGAAGCCGGTGCCATCTGACCTCCTCACAAGCCACATAGGGTTGTCATGTGGATAAACATAACAGAGAAGGGAGTAGATACACCAAAGTACCCATTTACTTCATCTCTAACCCAGAGAGGAAACAGATGGTTCCACCCCCACCCTGGGGACCCAATAACACCGAAGGTTGGAGTTAACCACATTTGATGGTTTGGGCAACTCCAAGGGTTTCCATGTGTAGCTACCCACAATAATCAGTATCAGGCACAGATACTGACTCCCAAGAGCTCATGACACCCATTTCCTCAGCTGTCTGCTGTCTGTATCCTCCTTCCCCTCTCCAGGTAACCCAAGGTGTTCCAATGAGCCTACTGGGTGGAAGGTCTTGCCATGGTAGCAGCCTGACTTCCAGCAACCAACAACTTGTTATATGTAGCTAGGGTAAGGGCCTTGCACACGAGCGAGGCTGAAGACAGCCTCCTGACCCGGTGCTGGGTCTCACTGCCATAAGTTGTTAGTGATTGCATCCTTCCCAACTCCATTTTTCTTTTTTTTCCCTTTTAGTATTTCTACAATTCTTTTTTCTTTATTTAGTATTTTCTTTTCCCCCGGTTACATGTAAAAACAATTTCAACATTCCTTTTGAAAAATTTCAGTCCCAAATTCTTTCCTTTCCTCCCTCCCCACTCTTCCTCATTGAGAAGGCAAGCAATTTGATATAGGTTATATATGTGTAGTCATGCAAAACATATCCATAATAGTGTTGTTGTGAAAGAAAACAGACAATGAAAAAAAACTTGTGAAAAATAAAGAAAGTCTAAAAAGTCTGGTGTCTGAACACAGCAGTTCTTTCTCTAGGGGTGGAGAGCATTTTTCATCATAGAGGTCTCCTGGATCGTTGTATTGCTGAGAATAGCTAAGTCATTCACAGCTGATCATCTTACAGTGCTGTTAGTTCGTACACAGTGCATTTCACTTTGCAGCAGCCCATGAAATAATATGCTGCCCATCATTTCTTCTAGTACAACAGCATTCCATCACAATCACATACCACAGCTCGGTCAGCCATTCTGCAATTGATGGTCATCCCCTCAATTTCCAACTCTTTTTTTTTTGTTTGTTTATTTTTTTAACTTATTTATTTTTAGTTTTCAACATTCATTTCCACAAGATTTTGAGTTACAATTTTTCTCCCCGTCCTTCCCCTACCCCCCACCCCAAAATAGCAAGCCTACTGAATACCCCTTCCCCCAATCTGTTCTCTCTTATATCCACCCCCATCACCCCTCTAACTTTCTAGTAGGGCAACATGGATTTCTATACCCCAGTGCCTTTATATCTTATTTCCCAGTTGCATGTAAAAAAAA
>CM053582.1:810235-820758 GCA_028627135.1 Pseudochirops cupreus
GGGGCGTGCGAAGGAGGCCTGAGTGCCTTCCCCAGCTAGCTAACTTTGGTCTTCCCCCAGGGATTCTGAAACTGCGCCACATCTGGAACCTGAGACTAATGAGGTGGTAAGTAGAAGGAATGGGCCCCTAAACTGGGGACAGGCCTTAGTTCCCGTCATCCTTCCCAGGTAGATTTTGAAAGTGTCTGTTTTTCTTAAGGGTGTAGCAGACAGAGGTGTGACCTCTCCCCCAGAATCTCCCTGCAACCAGCAGCATTATGGAAGTTGGGGGCTGTGGGGAGGTAGTTGGAGTCTTCAGGCTTGTGCAGAAAGCATCACCCACCCTTGCCCTACAGGACCCCAGCAGCTGCAGATATCTGTTTCACCAAGGAGCTGCATTCTCATTTCTTCAGCTTGGGAAAGTGTGTCCCTGTGTGCCGAGGTGAGCCTCTCCCCTGCAGCCTGGCAGCCACCTTGAAATCCTATACCCCTACCCCTGAAACGAATAGGCCAATGTTCCCTCAAGGGTAAGAGCCCATGATCCTAGGGTACATTCTAGAGAAGATACTTCTGTAACTGGGGCCACTTTCTCTGAGCTTCCCCTTGGGTTAAAGGAGAAGAAAAAGGTGTTGGTCAGTACTCACATCCCACCCTGCCCCTCGAACAAGCCCTCAACCCTAAGCACTAAGAGAAGTCCCACCTCTTCTCCCTTGTGACATCCCTTCTCCTTTCCTTACCTGATGGTAAGGGTCTGGGGATGGGGATGGCTTTTCTCTGCTAGGGGATGGCGTCTACCAGAAAGGAATGGACTTTATCCTGGACAAACTCAACAATGGAGACTGGGTCCACATCTTCCCTGAAGGTTGGTGGGGGTGGGGGGAGGGGAGGTGGGAAATGGAGTCACTAGCAGGAGGAGGGGTTGGCAGGGTCAGTTCCCCTTGGGGTAGAGGAAAAGAACTGAAATCCCTATCCTATCCCATCCCACCCCACCCCTTCCCCCACCCCCTCCCACCCCCAGTACCTCTGGCAGGCCTCATTGGGCCTCATATGAGGGGAGGCCTCCTCGAGCTGCTCACCTCCTTCTCTCTCTTCAGGAAAAGTGAACATGAGCCAGGAATTTCTTCGTTTTAAGTGGGGTGAGTTTTGGGGTGACCCAAACTGCTAGTGTCAGGGGAGCAAGCCTCAGCCATTTCACCTAACCCCACACTTCTCCCTTCTAACTTCCCCAGACCTATCTAGTTCAGTGGGCATTAGGAAGAGCTCAGAGGTGGGCTCCTTTTGTCGGGTTTCTCAGGGGTATGGCCTATACCCCACCTACTCCATTCTTTCCTGGCAGGAATAGGCCGCCTGATTGCTGAATGCCACCTCAACCCCATCATCCTTCCACTCTGGCACATTGGTGAGCTTTCTGGGGAGGTAGCCTGGTGGTGAGTGTCCTGGTATAGTGGTGTTCAGAAGGCAGTGGGAGACAGGGAGAACAGGGCTCTCCCTTGGTATCCTAGGTTCAAAGAACTGGGAGGGAATGGGGGTGGAGGTGGGGGTGTCTAGAATCCCTCCTTTACCTCCTCTTTGACCATCTGCCTCCACCCCCGTTGTATAGGAATGAGTGACGTGCTTCCCAACGCTCCACCCTATTTCCCCAGATTTGGACAGGTGAGTGGGGAGCCAGCTAATCTCTGGGTCTCTTTCTCCCCCTGCCTCCCCGAGGCCTGGCCACCACAGGGCAATTCCATTCCTGACTCCTTTGTGTGGAGGGAAAGGGGACAGGAAGGTGTCTTGGGAAGCCCCTTATGTGGCTGTTTTCTGCTCTGTCAAATGACCCCCATCCTCACTTTGGTCTGGACCTTTAGGGAATTCTTGGTGTGGAAACTCCCTCCACCAATCCAGCAACTTCTCTGTAATTTAAAGTATTGAAGGCACTGAGGTGATGTGACTTGTCCAGGGTCACACAGCTACTATGGTGCTGAGCTTTTCCTTATTCTAAGGCTACTCTGTCCACCAAGCTGCTATTCTAATGGTGTTGCAAAAGGTGGTCTTCTACATAGAGATCCTCTGAGGGCAGAGAACTGGGATGGGAACCTTGGGGTCTGAATGGAGCTGTTCTCAGCGTAGGGGGTGAGGGGCGTGGGGAGAAAAACTCATACCGGGCAGGGTTCTTAACCTGTTTTACATAATGGACTCTTTTGGCCGACTAGGGGGCACCACAGTGCTCAGAATTTTGGGCCTAGAGTCAAGAAGACTTTAGTTCAAATCCACCCTGAAATGCTGACTAGCCGTGTGACCCTGGGCAAGCCACCTACCTTCTGGTGTCGTGAGGATTAAATGAGATAAAAATTATAAAGTGCTTAGCACAGTGCCTGGCACATAGTAGGCATGATATGAATGTTAGCTTTTTATTGTCATTAAGCCTGGCACATAGTAGGAACTATAGAAATGTTATTATTATTATTATTATCTGGTGGAGCTTATAGGCTCCTCAGAACCTACAGGTTTAAATACACCAAAATGCATAAGGTTACAAAGAAAACCCAAGGTTAGTGAAAAGGAAGGCGTCATTTTTTCCCACCCAAGTTCATGGACCCTCTGAGGTCTCTCTGGTGGAGCCCGGGTTGTAGGGCAGAATTTCACCTGACAGCTTCCTGCTGTCCTATCTAGTGCTCTCATCTCTAGGCAGAGTTCTAGCACTAGGGACACGATGGGTTACAGAGAGAAGAATTTTGGGCCCTTAGGGCCAAGGATTGGGGATGTTAGGATATTTGTGACATAGACTGTTAGAGCTAGAAAGGGGCCTAGTCTAACTCCCTTATTTTACAGATGAATAAACTGAGGCCCAATTTGGAGAAGGGGACCTACCCAACGTCACACAGTGGCAAAACCAGAGCTAGAACCCTAACCCAGATCTCCTGATTCCTAGGCTCATACTAGCCTTTCCTCAGCCTTAGCCTCTAGGCCTTTGGAGTTTCCCTGCCTTGGGTAGGGAGGTGGGTCCCCCTGGGGCAGGATTTGGGTGGTTCTTTGGCTCTGTTCACACACCCTGTGACATCCTCTCCCTTACCCTTCCAGAAAATCACCGTGCTCATTGGGAAGCCATTCAGTGCCCTGCCTGTTCTTGAACGTCTCCGAGCTGAGAATAAGTCAGCAGTGAGTTAGCTGGAGAGTGAACTTGGGTTTGAGAGAGTTGGACTTCCAGGGAACCCCTGGGCTATTCCTTGAAAAGGACAAGGGTCTGGAGTGAGAGGAGCAAAGAAGTGCTTTTAGTCTTGTCTGGGAGAGGAGGTGGGGCTCTCCTGCCAGTCCAGCTGTCTGGGTCTCCATGCCCCCCCTTTCCCAGCCATGGTCAAGACATCCAGAGACCCTGCCCATCAGAGCCATGCACACACCCAACCAAATGAGATCATATGTGTGAAAAGTTTTGCATGTTGCCCTGTCCCTTCCCTTCCTCCTGCTTCCTGGAGGCTCGTCTTCCTCCTATTCTTCTACTGCCTCCATCTTCCCCCAGAAAATAACACTAGGTAAGGAAAGGCCCTGGGGCACCTCAGCTCCACATCTCTGTCTCTTCTCTCAGGTGGAGATGCGAAAAGCCCTGACAGACTTTATCCAGGATGAGTTTCAAAGCCTGAAGGCACAGGCCGAATTACTCCACAACCACTTCCAACCCTTGAGGTAGCCTGGGGGCTCCCTGGCCCTGAGCTGCTTACTGGGGGGGCTCCTGTCCTGCCAGAGGCTCCCCAACTCCACACCATCCTGCCAGGATGACCTCCTTGTCTTCCATGCTTTTCCAGGAAAGCTCCACGCTCCTGCCTCAAGAGCTAAGAGCACCCCCTACCTCCCTCCATTCCCACTCCCCTGGTGGCAGCTCAGGGCATCTAGCACCTTGGGTAAAGAGGTGAACTGTGTGCATGAGGAACCAGGAATGGGCTGGTGTCACCCTGTGACACCAGTGTCACCCTGGCCAGTGCATGGGGGAATGTATGTTGGGGGTGGGAAAGGACAGTCAACTAGGAAGTGATGGTAAAGGCTTTGGTTTTATGCTTTTTAGACTGTAGGTTTCACCTTGGATTGTCCTTTTCTGGACTCCCCACTGGGAGTTTCCTCTCTTCTGTTTTTCTAAATAGAGCAGCAGACCCTCTTACCATGTGCCAAAACACTTTTTCTATGGTCTCTGGTGCAAAATCAGTGAAACAGTGGCCTGGAAGGAGTGGGACAGTTATGAGGCTCACTGTGATTGGAAGGGGCTGTGCAGGGAGCAAGAGAGTGTTCCGGTCAGGGTTTCCCTGGGCTCAGAAATGTCTGCTTTGCCTTTGCTCTATTGGACAACATTTAACTGCCCATGAGGATGCATTATAGTTGCCTCCCTACTCCCTTGAGAAGCCCACTCAAAGTTCCCATTTTAACTGGAACATTTGCAGCTGCTTATGGGACAGTTAAAGCCTAGGAATCTTCTTGGGAGTTCCTGTAGCCTGGATGAGGTGAGGCTGGGAAAATCGTTAGCTTTCCACTTCTTATCTGAGAGTCTATTTTGCATTCTGCACTGCTAGCAAATAATGCAGACTGGGGAGTGCTGGACTAGGTAGTCAAGAGGTCACAGCAGCTAAGACAGACTAAGATGTTAGATTTGTGAGGATCCTTAATAGTCATAATGACTGTCAACTGGGATTGTGATCTGGGTTGCCCATACAGAAAATCATGGAATAATCTTGAAATCTTGAGGTAGATATTCTCCTATATAAGGGAGAGGCAGGCTAGTTCTCCATGCTGCCAGAAAACTTTCACTCTTCCCTCTTTGCCCTGTGACCAAGGTTTGGTTGAGGCAAGGCAAGGTAATGGCAGGGAGAAGACGGTCTCTGGGCCTCAGGCCCACTGGCTTCTAAGGAGGGCAGGAGCCAGCCCTACATTGAATGGGGGCTGGGAGCAGAAAGAATCATGTTCCTTTTCATCCCAAGGCGCTCTTGTCTGATCCAGAGGAGGGAACATTATTCTTCTTCCTGCCCACCACCAGGCTGTGGTGACCTTTCTCTCTCCGCACTGTCTTCTCTTTTTCACCTGTATGGTTTTTAATCAATTTTTAACAATAAAATCTGTGTCTGCTATGGTTCCACCTCCTTCTGCCACTCCAGTCTCTTCATGTGTTGGGAGAGACAAGAAGTTGGGGGGCTGTGAAGTGGAGGTGGAGTCATTTGCAGAGCTTGGAATCCTAACCTCAGTGTCAGAGCTGACTGGGTGCTTCAGATCAATGAGGCCCATTCCTTTATTTTATATAGGGGCAAGCAGGGGCCCAGAAAAGAGAAGGGAGTTGCTGCCTAAGGTTACAGCAAGTGTTTTGTAACTAAAAGTCTATCAAAAGTAAGCAATTTTGTCATGTCCTCCTTTAATTCCACCTTCCCCTGTGCCCCCCCTTCCTGTTTAAAGGGAAGACTAGCTGGGGACAAAAGAAGGGTTATTAGAGTTCTCCAAGCACCCTTTGGAGGAAGGCAGTTTGGCCAAGGTCAGATGATGGTTGTCGAAGTGCTCATTCAGATAGATCTTACTGGGGATCTTAGGAGACAGGCACTCCCCCTCTCTGTCGATGGGTGGTGGCTGGCATGCCCCTTTCCTGGGGTAGCGCATCCTCCCTGGGCACACAGGTTTGCTAACCCTACTTACTGCATGTGTGGTGCTGCCCACAGGCACAGTTGCAGTCAGGTGGCAAAAGGAACTTTTTGTGGGGTAAGAAGAGGGATGGAAGATTGAGACCTGGAAGAGTCTCAAGAACCCAGCTGGGCCAGCCCCCTTGTTCTTATGTTGGACAGAGGTTTGACTTGGCCTAAGCACTCGAGGCAGAGGCAGGATTTAGACCCTGTCCCTGTGGCATCAACCTAAACAAGCCATCCAACATGAAGCAAGGCACTGGGGACTTGAGGGCCATGGGTGGGGTCGATGCAGACAAGGTCAGGTTAATTTGAAGAGAACAAGAGTATTAAGTTAGGGATCAGGGGAGCAGTCCCTGAAGTGAGCCTTAAAGAAACACAGGTATTCTATGGTAGAAATGAGAAAGGAACATTCTCATCACATGGGCACAGAGGGCATGGCAAGAACACTGGTAAGGAGGAAAAACAGTAGTTGTTTTACAAAAACAAGCTGTGTAGCAAAAAAGCAGCATGCTCTGGCAGATAGAGCTGTTCTGGAGCCAGCAAGACCTGGGTTCAAGTTCTGCCTCTGACAACCAATGGCTCTGTAACCCTGGGCAAGGCACCCAACCCCGGCCCACAGCCGACTCTCTCCAGACTGGAAAGTGCAGAAAAGGTACCAACTGGCTCTCGTAAATTGATTGATGGAATGAATGCATTGAAGTTGTGAAGGAGTTTCTAAGCTATACTGGAGAAAAAAGAAGAATCAAAGCAAGGAGAGGACAGGTTGGGGGTAATAGCCACAGAGAAAAGCAGAACTGCCTCATCCTTGTTCTGTTCCTGTTTTCTGTCGACAAGAGAATGGCCTTAGTCCTGGAAATGGCAGTCAGTCAGGTTGACGAGGATTCCTTGGAAAACTTCTAAATACATTCCACCTACTAGCAGGATGGAAACAGCAATTAAACCAACTTGTGCAATGAAACTTTACTAATCAGTATGTTTAAGCAAAATAAACATCAGCCCCCTCTTAGAGGTCCTAGTAAAGCATCTTATACTGGTGCCCAAGACAAGTCCTCTCTCTGTCCAACTGGAGGTCATCTCTGAGTCTCCACCAGTCAGCACTGCCTTCTAGCCAACATGGTGATCAGCTGTGAATGACTTAGTTATTCTCAGCAATAGAAAAATCCGTGACAATTCTGAAGGATCTTATGATGAAAAATGCTATCCACATCCAGAGAAAGAACTGATGGAATCTTTTTTTCTTTTATTCATTTCAAATTTAAATGCAAAATGCAAAAAGGAAAAAAATACCTTTCCATCTACACAGCAGAACATAAGAGAGGATTCAATATCAAACAGACTTCCAATTCAAGAAAACCTACGTAGTAAGTACTACACATTGTGTTCAAAGCTACCCAGCTTTTCTGTGCTCCCTTCTAGGTTTTCTTTTGTTCTCTGCTGTGCACTTTTTACCTTGTTTTTTTTTCCCTTCCTCTCTGCCCCACCCTAAAAAGGGCTACAATTAAATACACACACACACACACACACACACACACGCGCGCGTGCGCACACACACAAGACTGTACTATGCATGTTTGTATTTGGAGGTGGATAGCATCTTCCTCCATAGGTCTAAGTCTTTCTATGATGTTCTAAATCAACTGACTCATCATTTCTTATATCACAACAGTATTCCATCACAATTCTATACACACAACTTGTTCAACCATTCCCCAGTTGAAGGGCATCTGTCATTCTAGCCAACCTGTTAGGTATAAGATGTTATCTCAAAGTTGTTTTGATTTGCACTTCTCTAGTCAATAATAATTTAGAGCATTTTTTCATATAATTTTGGGTTCTTCATGGAAAAACTGCCTTTTCATATCCCTTGAGCATTTATCAATTGGGAGATGACTCATATTCTTCTAAATTTGACAAATTTCTTTCTGTATTTGAGAAATGAGACCTAAATAATATTGACTAATACTGTTTTTTCATTAAATCGGTTTTAGCTTTAACTTTGTCTAGGATCATGATTACTACTCCTGATGTTTTTACATAATAAATTCTGCTCCAGCCCTTTATTTTAACTCTGTGTGTATCTCTCATCTTTATTATATTTCTTGAAAGCAACATGTTGTTGAATTCAAATTTTAATCCATTCTGCTAAATGTTTTCTGTTTTATGGGTAAATCTACATTCAAGTTATAATTCACTCAAAGTTATAATTACTTGTGTATTTTCCTCTATCCTATTTTTCCTCATTATCTTTATCACCCTATTTAACCTATCCCTCCTCCTCCAATTTACTTCTGCCTGCTTTTTTCTTTTTGAGAGGGTGGAGGCCTTAGGTAAAAGAGGCCATTTTTTGCTTCCTTTCTTACTTAGCCTTAATCACTGAATGGATGTTGCCTCAGACAAACTGAGACCTGGGAAAGACCTTAGCTTAAAAAGGGAAAGGTCTTTCATGCATCCAGGGCCATCGCTAGGCATCCTGATCTATATCTGGCCACTGGATCCAGATGGTTCCAGTGAGGCTGGTGACTTTGCACAGCCCATCCTCATTTAAATCCAGTTCACTTGCAAATCATGACATCGCCTTCCTGATGTCCTCATCCTCTTTGAGAATGAAGGACAAACAATAATAACACTTCTACCTGCTACCTTGCCCTCCTATACCTTAATCTACCCAGCCCTCTAAGTCTCTCCCTTATACTTTCCCCTCACCCTCTTCTTTCTAAATTTAGTCACACACGTAATTCCCTCTTTTTTCTTCTTATTGGGGGGGAGGGGAGCAGAAGGAAGAGAAACATGACCAATGCAGAACCGGTTTTTAACAGGTATTACATTTCTCACCTTCTCGGTGGGTGGGAAGGGGCAGTTGCATTCTGTGCCACACGCCACTAGCCAGTGATCGGGCCCTGAGATGCAAACACTTGGTTACGAGTCCCCGGGAAGGGGCTGCGCTGCAGAGCCAGGCGGCACTCGGTAATGACGCTCTTTCTGCAGCCTTTCACGTAGTAGACCAGGGGCCTTCACTGAAGGGGGCCTTTTCCTTTAGTTTAGTGAATGATCGCAGCCAAACTGCTAGCCCCAGGGGGCCACGGGGGCTTTCCCGGTCACAGGGGGGCACAGTCCCATGGGGCAGCAGGAGTGGGGCGGCCCCGCTGCGGAGCACATGCTGGGGAACTGGGTAGGGTGAGGAGGGGTGGCCACGGGGGGAGGGGGCAGGGAAATGGGTATGGGGGGGCGCAGGAGAAGCGGCGGGGGGGGGGACCTCGAGCTGGAGGGAGGCCAGGGGCAGGGGAGGTGGGCGTTGTTATTCCCTCTTTAACCCATTTCTGATGAAAGTAAGCTTCCCTCACTCCCAGCCCTCCACCCCCACTTGCTTCTTCTGTATTGCTTCTTCCTTTCTTTCATGCCTTATTTGTATGAGATAATTACACCTTTATATCTCTCCCTCTGGAGTCTGAGTTTTTAGAATCACTCCATCTTACACAGCTCAGCCCAAGCCTTTCTTTCAAACTACCCCAATAATGATGACAGTCATGAGGATTGCTGGCATTCTTGCATAGAAGAAGTAAACAGTTTGACCTTATAAGTGGTCTTCAATGTTTACCTCCTATTTCTTCTGGATCTTATATGTCAGATTTTCCCTTACGTTCTCCTCTTTTTGTCGCAAATACCTGAAAGGCTTTCAGATCGTTAAATGCCCTTTTTTTTTTGGCTTTGTTTGTTTTGTTTTGTTTCCATTCAGGATTATACTTTGCTGGATAAATTATCCTTGGGCAAAACCCCAGCTTTTTGCTCCACGAAATATAATATTCCAAGAGCTACAGTCCTTCGATGTAGAACTGCTGATTCTTGTGTAATCCTGATTGTAGCTCCACAATATTTTAATTGGGTTTTTTCCCCCTTGTTGCTTGTGATATTTTCTCCTTAACTAGTGTGTGGGGTAACAAAGACCCTTACCCAAATTAAACTCAGAGGCTTCTCAAGGTAGAAAGTAGAAAGGAGTTTATTATGATTCCCATGAGAAAAGGGCGACCCCCCACTGAGTGCATTCAATACACTCTCAGTGTCAGACCGTGCCAGGCATAGAGAAGATACACACTTTTATAGCCCCAGCCTCTTTACCGCCTCACAAGCCCCACTCCCAGCCCCCTTCCTCTCAGCTCATTCTCACGAGCTTTGAGAGCACAATCTAAAACTCGGTAAATCGGACCCAACGAGAGTAATAACATATATAGTAAGCAGGTACAGTTATTTTGTAAATTTAGCAGTCTGTACAGCTCCTACATTTCTCGAGCGCCCCCCCCTCCTTTTCTTTTGATTGATGAACAGACTCGATCAAAGCCTGTCCTTGTTCCTGTAACACTTCATGGTCAGCTTGCCCCTACAGCATAACTGGGCAAGGAACCAAGCAGATACAATTATCCTGCAGATTTAATATCCTAAGAATCTTTGTCCAACTCTCATCCTTGTTAGTCTCTTTTTTTTAATCAATTAATTTATTTTCTTGTTTATATCATTCATTTCGATGAGATTATGAGTTACAAATTTTCTCCCCATCTTTCCCCTACCCAACACCTCAAAACAGCCATCCCACTGCATAACCCCTCCCCCAATCTGCTCTCTCCTATGTCCTCCCCCTCGCTCCTCTGGCTTTCTGGTAGGGCAGGATGGATCTCCCTACCACAGTCCCTGTGTATCTTAATTCCCAGTTGGATGTAGTTAATAATAATAATAATTGTATATATACATATATATTTTTTTTAACATTTGATTATAGAACTTTTAATTCTAGATTCTTTCTCTTCCTCCCTCATCACCCACCCCCACTGGAAGGACAAGCAATTAAATACAGGCTGGACATGTGTAATTACACAGAACCTCTGCACAGTGGGCATATTGTGAGAGACTGATTATATGTCCTTC
>CM053582.1:821258-843572 GCA_028627135.1 Pseudochirops cupreus
TTTCCATCTGGCAAAGTCGACTTTTTAAGGCATTCTTCTCCTCGTTGGCTTTTTGGGCCTCTTTTGTCATTTGAGTTAATCTATTTTTTAGGGTGTTGATTTCTTCAGTCATACTGCTGACTCTCTTTTCATGATTTTCTTGCATCATTCTTATTTCTCTTCCCAATTTTTCTTCCACTTCTCTCATTTGGTTTTGAAAATCTTTCTTCAGCTGATCTCCAGCTTGTAGGCAGTCTTCATGTTTCTTGGAAGCTTTTGGTGTGGGAGTTCTGACTGTGTTGTCTTCCTCCCTTTCCCTGCTTTGTTCCTTCTTTTTCCCAAAGAAGGAATCTAGGGTTTGGTTGCTGTTCTTACTTTGCTTCCTATGCTTATTCATGGTTGCCATTCAATGGTTTGTTGTTTTTTTAGTTCTGTGGAACTCTGCTTCCAGAGGGAACAGCTCTGTCTCAAATCGCTGGAGTTTTCCCAGGTGCCGGGGCTTTTAGGAGGCTGCTGGGTCCCTCCCCAGCTCTGGCTCACTGAAAAAAAAAAACCCCAGGACCACCACCCAAGACTGCGATCCGGTTCCAGGCTGCTCAACGCAAGAGCACTTGGCCTCTGAACAATTGCTTGGCCCCCCTGCTGTCTGCAGGCTGGGAGCTCTGAAGCGGCAATGTGGAGGCGGGTGCAGAACCTCGGCTTCCTGCTTCTTTGCCCTGGGGGTGGCTTGGCCAGATCCGCTTTTCTTCCCTGGTTTTTAGCCAAGCTCCACTAACCTTAGTCCTTTTTTCTTATGGCTTGATAATTCTGGATACTGCCACAGCTGCCACAGATCCGCTCTCCTGAAGCTCCAGCCAAGGTGGGGCTCCTCTTGTCCAGCCGCCCCCAGGGCAAAAGCCACCGTTTCAGGCTGGGCCGGTTCCGGCTCTCAGAGTTGAAATGGTCACTTTGAGCCGAGCTGCCTTCAGCAGGAAATATATCTGTGTGCGTTTTAGAGCCCTAGAATTTGTTTAGAGTCATATTTTTTGGGTATTTGATGTGGCTGTATAGGAGCTGCGATTTCTTGCTGCCCCTACGCCGCCATCTTGGCTCCGCCTGGGTGACGTCTTTTGATTCGTGAATAAATTAGATTGAAGTGAGGCAGAATTGTACAAGGTCATCAGTCTCTCTGCCAATAATCAAAGTCTAGTGGCAAGACCTGATGCAGTAGATGGCCTTGGCATCTTCTGTGTCTAATAAGCTTTAAGCATTCCGCAGCTTCTGCCTCTGCTGGCTTTGTGGCCTTTTGGAACAAGTTAACAGGGATAGCTAGGTGGTGCAGTGAATAGAGCACTGACCCTGGAGCCAGGAGGACCTGAGTTCAAATTCGGCCTCAGACACTGAACACTTACTAACTGTGTGCTCTTGGGCAAGTCACTTAACCCCAATTGCCCTACCGTCCCCCCTCAAAAAAACAGGAAAAGAACAAGTTCACATTTGCCTCTTCTGCCAGGGTAAGTCTTCACATGTTTGGTATAGACATTCTTCCCAACTCACCAAATGGTTTGGAGCCCCTTAGTTACACTCAACATGGGTTAGCCTATCTGCTGAAACAGTTTGCTGGGGGGTGGCTGCTGTGTGAGCTACAGCTTCTGAACCCTGGTGAGAGTTGGGTGAATCAGGTGGACCCCAAAAGGGGATGAGCAGCCCTCACCCCAGAGGGGTTAGTCCTCCCCGAATACCTGTATGCCCCTGCTGCTTCATAAATGCTTATGCTCTGGTGTTGATATATTTGTTAGAAAACGTGTCATTGAGAACAATGTAAATGGAAAGACCAAAGCAGAAAGGAGAAGGCAGGAGAAAATCCTCCCTTCTTTGCAGAGGTGGGGGCTGGGTGGGGTCATTGCATTGAACCACAGTGGTTTGCTTGAGTGATCTGTTGGTTAGCTTTGCTCAAAGGCTGTTTTTCTCTCTCTTTTTTATTCCTTGTACAAAGAATAGCTCCCGGGGAGGGGACAGCAATACGTTTGGAATAAGGTGATTATCAAGCCCTAAGAATATAAGGAAAACAACACTTATTGAACTGAATTGGGGAAAAATAAAGCAGTGTTGTTATTGTAGAAGAGGGATTCTTAATCTGAGGTCTGTTGTTCAGTAATTTCCATCCTGTCTGACTCTCCATGTTCCCATTGGGGGTTTTCTTGAAAAAGATACATTTCCTTTTCTAGCTCACTTTATAGACTTGCCAGAGGTCACACAGTTAGTATCTAAAGTTGGATTTGAACTTGGGCCCACCTGACTTCAAGTCTAGCACTCTATTCACTTTGCTACCTAGCTGCCCCTGTGGTCTGGTAACTTGATTTTTAAAAAAATTCTTTTTTTGGATACTGTATTTCCTTTGTCCAGAAAAACGTCCAGAGCTGAGAGATGGAATGTCTTTTTCATAACATCCAGGAGACCAGAACTGAAGAGTATGGGTCAGGGAGTGAGGTATAAGGAGACTAGAAAGGTAGGAGAAGGCTAGGTTATGAAGGGCTTTGAATGACAGAAGATTTTATATTTGATCCTGGAGGCAATAGGGAGCTACTGGAGGTTATTGGGGGAGGGGAGGGTGATATGGTCAGACCTGAACTTTAAGATCACTTTGGTGGCTGAATGGAGGATGGACTGGAGTTGGGGAGAGACCTGAGATAGGCAGACCCACCAGCAACTACTGCAATAGTTCTGGGGCGAGGTGATGAAGGTCAGAGGAGAGAAATGGGGTGTTTTGGAGAAACGTTGGAGAGGTAAAACATACAGGTCTTGACAACAGCTTGGATGTGGGGGGTGAGAGAGAGTGAGGAAGCCAGGATGATGCCTAGCTTGTGAGCCTAGGGCACTAGGAGGAGGGTGGTGCCCTCCACCATCATAGGGAAAGAAGGAGTAGGAGAGGGTTTAGAGGGAAAGAGAATGAGTTCAGTTTTGAACATGTTAAGTTTCCAAGATCTACTAACCATGCAACTTAGATGACTAAAAGGCAGTTGGAGATGATCTTTGAGGGGGGAAGGCAGGGTAATTGGGGTTAAGTGACTTGCCCAAGGTCACACAGCTAGTAAGCGTTAAGTGTCTGAGGTCGAATTTGAACTCAGGCCCTCCTGACTCCAGGGCTGGTGCTCTATTCACTGCGCCACCGAGCTGCCCCTGGAGATGATCTTTTGTGCCTAGGGAGGCTTTCCTTGGTTTTCTGGAGATGTTGCTGATTCCCCAGTCTGATGGCATGGTTGTTATGATATAGTGGAAACTAACGTTGCATCTGGAGGCAGAGGAGGACCTGGGTGTACTTCCCAGTTTAGCTCCTTTTTACCTGAGTGACACCTTTGGGGAAGTTCCTTCCCCTCTTCCGGGCCTCAGTTTCCTTTTCTGTAAAATGAAGGGTTTTGAGTCTCTTAGCTCCCTGTTTATGGTGGCAGACAGCTGGGGTGGGGTGGGGGTGGGGGGTGAGGCAGTCCACAAGCACATGGATTAATCGCTTACTGTTTACCTGAGGGGCGCTGCACTGAGAGCTGGGATACAGGAAAAGGACACACTCTGTCCTCCAATAATTTGCTCTCTAGTTTACAAAGCTGTGCTGATTTCGGGGTGATACCTCCCTGCCTCTGAGCGGGGAATGGCGGAGGGGGCGGGGAGTAGGGGTAGGGGAAAGGGTGATTAGCCCACGCTCAGGCTGGTAGGGAGACAGGAAGGCGAAGGCTCTGCGCCCTTACTGCGATCAGCACTGCACTCAAGGCTTTCTACACCTATTATTCCATTTGGTTCAAGTGAAGGAAGGGCAAGGACTCCAGGGCCAGGCTGCCCTTTGGGGAGACGTGGGAGCAGCGCCAGGTTCTCCCTGACAGTCACGGTCCCTTAAGGGTCCTAGGCTGCGGCTCCCACCCGCAGGCCTCCTCAGGTTTCTGTCCGGACATTCCTGGGGGCTGGCTCTCCAGCCCCAGCCCGAGCCAGACTCCCCAGAGTGGGTGGGGACTTGTCGAGGCTCGGTTCCTTCCTCTCTCCGCCCAGCCAGCAGATGGGTGGGGTGCAAGGGAGCGGCCGAGCCCGGAAAGGGAGACGGAACCCGACCGGGTTGGGAGGGGGGCCCGGGGCTCGGCAGGCGGGCAGACGCGGCTAGCGGCGGCTCCTCAGGTAGAGCAGGCTGGCCCAATGGACAGCGCAGGGCAGGGCAGGGAGCGGGGAGGCTCCCCTTGGGCTGGCCTGAACCGGGGCAGGCTCCTGCTCCAGGCCTGAGATCTTGGACCAGACATCTACTTCTTGGGCTGGCCCCTAATGCCCCGGGCAGCGGGGGAAGGGAGGGAGGCATTATGTTGGGCCCTTGTCCAGTCCAGGGACCCCCACCCCCTGAGAGACAGCGAGAGGAGGGCCCTAGGCATTGAGATCTTGGGGGACACTGAAGTTTGGGGGGCAACGAGGCCAGCATTTTCTTATGGGCACCTTGAAGGAGGGGAAAGCTGGATGGAAGAGAGTGGGGGCAAGCATATTTCCTGCCTAGGGTGCAGTGGCCAGAGTTCAAGACTCCTGTGGCTCAACCTCTTTTTCCCTTGCGGGTTCCAGGGCAGCACCCACTTCCCACGGAGCATGCCTCCACGCTTCACCGGACCTACTTGAGACATTTAAAAGTGAGGGGAGGGAGGGAGAGAGGAAGAAGCTGAACTTTCCCCAGGACCAGGAGGCATCGCTTTCCCACTGATTCACTCGAACACATCTGTCAGCCTTTCTGGGCTTTGATGAACAAGTCTGGACTGGCTGCTCTCCAAAGGTTTTGCCAGGTCCAAAACTGTGAACAAACATGTCTCTACATTTGTGTACATGTTTTGGGAAAAGAAAAATGGTCACCAATGTGCCTGGGGGGGGAACAAATATGAGCACCAGAGGAGAACATGAGGGCCTCCAGTGGCATGCATGGTATAAGGGAGGAGGGTGGGCAAGTGGCACTAAGGCACTGTGAATGGCAGGGACAGGTGGCAGGGCCTCTGACCCCTTTGGAATGGTGAGTGTGGTAGGCCCAATTCACTCAGGGGGCCTCTCTTCCTATCTTCTTGTAGCTTTCTGGGTTTGTGTTTCCTTATCTGCAAAATGACCTACAGACCCAAAGTAGCTTACTGGATACAAGGCCAACCTTGAAGTCAGAAGCCCTGGGCTCAGGTTCTGTCAACCTTGGCTGTGTGATCCTGGGTCAGTCATCTAATCTCTTCAGTGCCCCAGGCCAAAAGTCTGGGTCTCTAAGATTAGAAGCTACAAATATATTCATGGTGAGGGAGGTTCCACACCAGGGGTTCCTTACACTAAAGAAATCCTAGGTAGAGGCCTTCCTACCCTACTTTACCCTTGGAAAAGTTTGGCTTCTGGATTCCCCAGGCCCTAGATGAGATGACTGGATGTGAAGATGTTCCTTAAACTCCCCAGCATCAGGCAACTAGAGTAGTATTATTCTTATGAAAAAGAGATTAATAGATAGAGAGTCAGAGAGAGACAGTGAAAGATGGGACAAAGACACAGAGAGAGGGAGAGACGTGCAATGCATAAATGAGCATGGAGAGACAGAAACTGATACTTATCTAGTGCCTGGTGTAGAAGGAGTTAGAGCCTCACCACAATACTGTGAAGTAGCTATTATGAGGAATTTTACAGATGAGGAAACTGAGGCACGAAGTAATTAAGAGCTGAGGATCATACAGCTTATTGGCACCCAAATCTTCTTGCCTCCAAATTGGACCACAGGAAGAAGGCAGGAAGCTCAATAGGAGTCCTCAGTGTAGAAGGAATTGACTACCCCTCTAGCTTGACCCCCCCCAGGGCAGTCTTTGAAAGCAGCCCAACCTTCCAGTGACAGCTGCCTTCCTGTGTGGTGCCTGATGATTCAGTGAGACGCCTACCTGTGACTCTCCCAGGTTCTTCCCCTTCTTTTTGTTTTTTGGAGGGAGGAAGGCAAGGCGATTGGGGTTAAGAGATTTGTCCAAGGTCACAGGGCTAGTAAGTGTTCAGTGTCTGAGGCTGGATTTGAACTCAGGTCCTCCTGACTCCAGGGCTGGTGATTTATTCACTGTGCCACCTAGGTGCCCTGAGTTCCTTCCCCTTCTGTCTTGAACAACATGAGCCCCAATGCTGCCTCCTCTGGAGATGAAGGAGCTGCTTTTTCAAAAGTGGACGGTTGGGTTGGAGCCCTTTGGGAACCATCTGGAGCTGTTCCATGCTCATGCCCAGTCTCTTTCCTCCTCAGTAGGCAGCCATGCCCAGCCCAGTGCCCATGCTGCTCTTTATCCTGCTCCTGGCAGGGATGACTAGTGCCTTCCAGATCTGTGCCTTCAATGCCCAGCGGTTGACAGTTGCCAAACTGGCAAAAATCCACATCATGGAAACTATAGTTAAGGTGAGCACAACAAAGGAGACTGAGACCCAGAGGTGACTGTGAGGGGTCAGCTCACTTCTAATCCCACTTTGGCCCCTATTAGAGAATTTCTCTAGGTCTCGGTTTCTTCCACTGTCAAGTGAAGGGATATTTTCTAAGATGCTATTCATCTCCGACATACTATGTAGGTATGTCCAGAATTCAGGGCACTGGGTAGGGGTGGAGCCACAGCAGTCCCAGTTCTGAGTGGACACTCAGAGAGGGCCAAATTGGGGCACAGGCTGAGGCAGAGGATGGGCAGTGACTACTGCTGTGTCCAACAGATCTTGGCTCGGTGTGACATCACAGTGTTGCAGGAAGTGGTAGACACCTCGGGCGATGCCATTCCTCTTCTGCTTAGGGACCTCAACAGGTAGGGAGGTCCAGCAGCTATTGCAGGGAGGTTGAGAAGCTCAGGGAAAACTGACCTTTGGGAATGGGGAGCTTTGATCCTGCCCTTCTCCATCAGGTTCGATGACTCTGGCCCCTATAGCTCCCTGAGTAGTCCTCTGCTGGGACGGAGTACCTACATGGAGAAATACGTCTATGTGTACCGGTGAGTGCAACATCTCTGTCCCCACTCTCCCTGGGTCAGGCCACTCCAGGCTCACACTCCCATGAGGACTTCTTGGGCCAAGCAAATTGAGTTGTGGGAGAGGAGGGACCTTGGATCTTCTGACACAAGGCATATGGTGAGAGAGACTTTGGGACTCCACATTGTGGAGGTGGAAAGAGACAAAAACCCTAGGACACTGCAAGGCCACTGCTGGGAAAGGCATCAGGGCTGGGGGTGTTGGGGGTAATTCATCTGAGGCTTAACCAGTGGAAGGAAGTTAGTTGTTTTAACTAATTATTCTTACTAACCTGGTGCTAAGCTCAATTGTTCAGGCCTGCAAGCTCAAATGCTATAAGCAACCTCAAAATTGTATCAACTTGGAACAAAGCGCCAGTTGCCCTGTTCTAGTTCCAGCTGTGTTCTCCACTTACCTCCCATCCCCTTTCTTCCCCCAGGCCTCTGTCCAATCCCTGATCTCTCTTGCCCCAGGAAGTATCTCTGAACCCTTTTGATAGGGAAGGTGGGATTTGTATAACAAACCCCCCTGAAAGTAGGTCTTTTCCTCCCTCCTTAGCTCTGAGCCAATTTTGTGTTGACCGTGCTGTTTATAAAGCACAGATGGTATGACTGGTTTTTCAACCAACAGACCAGTGAGAAGCAATCCTCTTGAGAGGCTGATTCCCACTAATTTCCAAGAGGTTAGCCCAGTTCAAATCCTGGTGACCTCTTTTTCCCCTCTAGTGGCTTCCACCTTTTCTCTGAACCCATACAGTCCTCCTTACTGTATTGACACACAATTCCCAAAGTTCACCTAAGTCTGTGCTGCTCCTTTGTGAGTGTGGCTGCTTGCTATGCCTATGTGTATGGTGTGGACCTCTCCAAGGTCCTAGAGAAGCTAGGTATCTCTGACCTGCTTCTTGCCTTCTCCTGTCTAGGTTCCCCATCCCTTCCTCCAAGCTGTCACCAATATTCCACCTCTTTCATTCCTTGATCTTTTCCTTGGTTTCTTGTCTGTAGACGCCATGTGGTTGCATAGCTCTTTCTCTCCCTTCCTCCTTCCCTACAGGTTTGGGTGCAAGCCAGTGCCTCTGTGCCTGTGTCCCTCTCTGATTCTTCCATGCCTGCTCCTGCCCCTTCTTATTTTGAAAGTTAAGCCGAAGGTCAGAAAAAACCTTAGGTGTCAACCCTATGATTTTCTCTGCAACTCTGAAGCTATGAGCTTGAGTTCAGTGCTAAGGAACATAGACCTACAGTAGGCCAATGAAAGCCCAGAACCAGAAGGCCCACCTTGTCTCCATGGCCCTGGGAAAGAGCTGCCCTTTTCATTCTTCTGAGATTGTGGTATGCCCTGATCTTCAGCAATATAGCATCCCTTGATGAAAAGGGCATTGCAAAGATGGATTATTATTTCAGGGAGAAGCTTGGGCTCGTTGGAAGTGCTGCACAATTTCCCAAATCCTTCCCTTTAATTCTGGACCATCTCTTTGTCCATCCACAGTGTCCAAGATACACACGTGTATAGATGTACACATGTGTGCATACATACGTGTATAAGAACATAGCTGGACCAGTTCTGTGGGCTGGGCATTCAATTGCATAACCTCAGTTGGACAATGAGTACTCTTTACCCATGGATCTTGAGTCTCTGCCCTGGTTCCTAGTCTTGATTTTGACACATACATGGAAGACACCTTGTAGGAGAGAGTGTTTAGGTTGGCATATTGATTTATTATACAGTACAGTGGGAATGCATTAACTGTGTGACCATCAAGGTTCTTTGTCCTCCCTGTTCTTTGTCCTCCTTCATGCCCTCCAATGCCTCTGCCCCTTAGTTCTTTCTTAGGTCATTGCCCCTGTACTGGGTGAACCAGTTGAACTTTCTACTATCCTTTACTCTAGAATCCTTTGACCCCTTGCCCTTGCTGATTGTGTCTTACCAAACCCTAACCTTGGATTATTCCCACCATCTGTCTGCTTTGCTCCTACTCATATGCTGTTGAATGGAGCTGAGGAAAATCAGAAAACCATACTAACTGGGGCCATTACAAGTGCATGTGATCTAATCGTCAGGGAGTCTTCTTGAAAAGCAGCCCCTCAATGACTTCATAGCTTTGTCACCTCCAGCATGGATCTCTTTGGCATCTACTTGGCTTGGTCTAGTAGTTCATCCCACCCCCCCTTTCCAGTGCTGTCTCACTCTTTATACTGTGCATTGGGAGCTGTGATGTTAGAGTAAAAAGGAGATGGATGACTTCTCTGTCGTTGATGGAGAAAAGAGTTGTCTAGAGAGAAAAATAGAGTAGCTAGGTGGCGCTTCAGGGGATAGAGCACTGGGCCTGGAGTCAGAAAGACTCCTTTTCCTGAGTTCCAATTTGGTCTCAGACACTTACTAGCTGTGTGACCTTGGGCAAGTCACTTCACCCTGTTTGCCTCAGTTTCCTCATCTGTCAGATGAGCTGGAGAAGGAAATGGAGAAGGCAAACCACTCCACTATCTCTGCCAAGAAAATCCAAAATGGGATCATGAAGAGTCAGACACAACTGAGAAATGATTTAACAGAGAAAGAAATACTAGCCGAGCATCTCTGATTTTTCACTTATTTTGTGGTCTGTCTTCTAACACCAATCCTTAAATGTTCTAATCTGGCTTAATTGGGTCTCTTGTCAAGTTTTCTATAAACATGTTTTTCCCTTCACTGTTTTTCAGTGTTTTATGACTTGAAGCTTCTTGTAATCTATCAGCTTCTTCTATAAGATTTTATAAAGGCCTTCATAGTCTAGACTGCTGTTGCCCCTTGGCTGCCACATTTCTCTCTTTGGCAAGGAGATCAAACTGGCTCCGGTCATTTCTAGGCTGTTGGGTCTCCTTGTTGAGGTAATTTGATTAGATTAGTCATAATTCTTCAGGGAATGTTACTAGACCATGTGGATGTGTGTTCCTATCTTCATTTTCCATTTTCCAGCACTAATCTATTCTCAGCTTGGAGCCATTTTAATGGAGTACTTTCTCTTCTCATACTCACTTTGTTCTTATTTGGTGTTGTTCTTTGTACCCAGGTGGTGGATTTGGAAATGACTCTCATGTCAGTCAGGAGCTAGTTGGTTCCTATCTGTTAAATGACTCAGTTTTTTGGGGGTGTTATTCAGTGCTCACCATTGTTGATACCCTTCTGCTTAATGCTGTATGTGTGTGACGCTTCTGTAGAGTTTACAGACCTTTGCCTGCTTTCATTGTTGATCCTGAGCAGCATATGACCAATTTTTCCCATCCCTCCCTTTTAGCTAACAAGAGGAAAATGTGGAGAATCCACATTTTTTCCTCCTTTTCTGCCTCCCCTTTCTTTACTGCCACTCTTCCTCTCTCAGTAGGCAGGCACCTTCAGGTCTATTGTCCTGTCCAGCTGCAACAGACTTTGAAGGTCATTTCCAAAGAAAAACTCTTCAGGGCTCAGATCACATTCAAAAGGGAAAGTCTGTCTTCCATGTATTTTCCCTCATTTTCCCCATCCTCCGTCCCCTACAGATCACACAAGACCCAGGTCCTGAATGCCTATGTGTACGATGATAAGATGGATGTCTTTGCCCGAGAGCCATTTGTGGCTCAATTCAGCCTGCCCAGCAAGGGTAAGAGTGGAGCCCCAACAGTGCTATAGGGACCTCTGGAAGAGGGGGTGGGGGAGGCTAGAGGCTTCCCAGACACCAGTGATTGGAACATGTGAAAGTTGGTGCAGACTGCTCAGTTTGAACCCAGGGTGTGGAATGCTGGCGACAGGGGCAGGAAAAGGAAGGGGGAAAGACAGAGGAAATAGAATCCAGGAAGATGAGAGGGACAAAGGGTAGGGTTTGGGGATGGATGGTCCTCACTTTGCCCTCCTCACCTCCCTAGTGCTCCCCAAGCTGGCCCTGGTGCCATTGCATACAACCCCCAAGGATGTGGCGATTGAGTTGGATGCCCTGTATTTCGTCTTCCTCAACGTCTCCCAGCATTGGCAGAATGAGGTGGTGGCTGCTTGGGGGTCTGGGAAGGGTTGGGGGAGGGAATTAGTGGGCAAGTTTGGAATAGGTATTAGGTTGGATCCCCTGGGATTAATTCCAGCTCTTGCCCTGTCCCCAGAATGTGATACTGCTTGGGGACTTCAATGCAGATTGCTCATCATTGTCCAAGAAGCGTCAAGGGGAGCTGGTGCTAAGGACCAAGCCAGGCTTCCACTGGGTGATCCCTGATGGGGAGGACACAACTGTGAGGGAGAGCACACACTGCACCTATGACCGGTCAGTCCTCCCGCCTGGGCCTTGAGGCTGGGCTCCCTGGATCAGGCTGTTGGGGGAGACTGTTTTGGGTTTGGCACTGGGGCAAATGTAACCCGACTGAAAACTCTTCCTCTCCTTCCCCTCCCCAAACCCCCTGTCGTTCTCTCAGAATTGTGGTTCATGGAGAGGTCTGCCAAGGGCTGGTGAAAATGGCTGCTGCCTTCAAATTTCCCCAAAACTTTCAATTGACTGAAGCTGAGGTAGGAATAAGGGCCAAGCTTGGAAAAATGGGGTTGGAGAAAACCAAGAGGAGGGTCCTGGGGCTATGGGATGGGGGGGGAGTGATTGCAAGCAGGGATGGTCAGTTTGAGCTGCTGCCATTTTGAGCTCAAGACTAGACAGAAATAGTTTCTGAGGACCAGGTTTCGAGGCAGAATGGGGCATGACCTGCAAATCTTCTCCCCTGTCCACAGGCTCTGAACATCAGTGACCACTATCCTGTGGAGGTAGAGCTGAATGGGTCCCCAGATTGGCCCTTGGCCTACATCCCTGTTAACCTTGTTATGCTGCTGCTCCTCACTGGACTGAACTACACATTGTGAAAACTTTGGCCTTTGGGACCCTGGCTTCCTCATCTTGGGGACTTCTCCAGGGCCTGACCTTTCTCCCCTTCTCCATAGTCCCAATAGCTAGAATCAAAAGTGTCTTTTTCTTGACTCCATCAGAGCCGGGATCCAGCTCACTCTTGCCTTTCTCACCTCCTTTGTGGGTACCCTACCTTCTGCTCTCCTCCCTTACCCATTCCCCCAATATATTTATTCATTTCTGCTCCTGTGATTTGGAAGTCAGGGAGGGAGGTGACTCTGGGACAAGGCCCCTTTCCTCTCCTGACCTTTGGGGTCATGATATCATCCATGAGACTGTATTGACTGCATGCAGGGGCTATCCCACACCTCCATGAGCATCGCCATAAGAATTCTGCTGGCTGCCAGACCTGGTGGGCCAGGTGTTGACTCAGGAAACCATGGGATCCAACCACAACTCACACTCCTAGATCCCCTCCTCAGATCTGTTCCTTTTGGAGTAGAGACCATGGTCTGAGGGTTGCCCCACTCCCTCTGGCCTCAGCTTCCCCAGTAGGGATTTTGTAGGGCCCATCAATATCCCATGGGCAACTGAAAGCTTTGGGGGGATCTTGGGGATGGCTGCCTACCTGAAGTCCTCTGGACTAAATAAACAGAGTCATCAGTGCCTCGCTGAACTCAGCTCCTTTGTTCCTATTTCCTCAGCCTCCCTGTTTGCTAGGAGCCAGAGGTTGTTGCCTAGCTCTCATCACCTTGCCACTCATACCTTTGCCAAAATCCAACCCTGGCTTATTCCTACCACCAGGTTCCTGCAACATTACTACCACACAGCTGGAAAGAGCTGGAGGAAGTCATTAAGAAACCATGGGCCCCTACAAATGGGGAGTTGTCAAAGCCTACCTCAGCCCTTGTTACCCAATCATTTTATTCTTCTCTCTCTGTATTGCCTTCTGAGGAAATGACAGTCTCTGTCCTCCTCAAGCCTCTCATAGCACTTTATCCCCATGCTCTAGTAGCAAAGAACCTCAACCTACTTCATTGAGGCCATTCCACATGAATTCTCTTCTTCCCTTTGCTACATCTCAAACTCCATTGACATCTCCTCCACCTTCTCCTTCACCTTTGACACTGGCCAAAGCAAACTCTTCTGTTTGCTCCGTTGATCCCATCTTCTCCTGTATTCTTTAGTAGACTGCCCCTCATTCGCAACAATCATTCCCCCCCTCCTTCTTGTCTTCAATCTCTCCCCATCTATGGGCTCTTTCCTTTGTTGTCTACAAACAAGCCCAGGTATCACCTCTCCTTCTCCCTTGATCCTGCCTCTTCATACCTCTAGAGCCCTTTCACATCCAACACCTAGAAAAAGCTGACTATGCTCATTGCAGCCACTTCTGCTCCTCTCAGTCATTTGGTCTTGAAGTTTCCAAATCATTTTCTTGTTTCCCATTGGAGCCTTCCAACAACCCCGTGAGGTCAGTGTTCTAGCATAGCCTATCATTTATCTTCATTCAACCTATCAAGAAATGATGATGCAAAGAAATGAAGTGTCCCAGGCATGAAGTGTCATAGGTAGAACATAAACCCAGGTCTTTCTGCCTCCAAGTTTAGGCCTCTGGTCATTGTGCTAACATCCCTTGATCTTGGAGTTGGGAAGTTCTAGTTCCAGGTCATTCATTGCTCACCATTGCCCAGGCTCAGGCCTTTACTTGTGTGCTCTCACTTTTTAAGGAGCTCTCATTCTTTTCATGGTCGGATGGCTAGAAAAAGCTGCCTCAACTCATTGCCTCCACTTCTCCTTTCGCTCACTGCAATGTGGCTTTCAGCCTCATCATTTAACTGAAACTGTTCTCTCCAAAGTTCCCAATGATCTCTTAATTGCTAAATCCAGGGGACTTCTCTCAGTCCTCATTCTGGTCAATCTCTCTGTAGCATTTGACACTGTTAACCATCCACCATCTGTCACTTGACTACCTGTGTGACCTTGTACAGATCACTTAAGCTCCCTGGGCCTCAGTTTCTTCATCTGTAAGAAGAGGAGTTTGGACTGAGTGATCTATAAGGTCTCTTGCAGCTCTTAGTCTGTAATCCTATAATCCTCCTCTTGGACACTTTCTTAGCTCTGGGTTTTCATGACACTGCTCTCCTGGTTCTCCTCCTAACCTATCTAGCTACTCCTTCGCTGTCTCCCTTGCTGGATCATGTCTTGCTTCCTAACTATGGGTGTACCCTAAGGCTCTGTCCTTCTTTCTTGTCTCTCTATACTCTCTCTCAGTGACCATCAGTTCTCCTGTGTTCAATGACCATCTCTATGCAAATGGCTCTCAGATATGTAAATCCAACCCTGGTCTCTTCATCATGGAGCCCTCCTCCAACTATCACCTAAAACTCCATCAACCAATAAATCAAGCAGCATTTGGTAAGTGCCTACTCTGTCCTGGGCCCTCTTCTCTTCTCTCTGTATCCAATTTACCTTGGTGATCTCATCAGCTCCCATGGGTTCGATGATTATCTCTGTATAGATAACTCTCGGATCTGCTTATCCAACCCCAACTTCTCTCTAAATCTCCAATCTTGGATTTCCAACTGCCTTTTAGACATCAAAAACTGGATAAACTTAATACCCAATCTAATGCCAAATTCTGGTGATTTCACCTTTGCAGTATCTCTCAGATATGGCTCTTCTTTGCTCAAACACTGCCACTACCCTGCTGCAGGCCTTCATCACCTCAGGCCTGGATTATTGCCATCATTGCTGGAGGGGGGGGAGGGGGGCGGCAGCATCTGCCTGCCTCAAGTCTCCTTACTCCAATTCATCCTCCTGTCACCCATCGAAGTGATCTTCCAAAAGCTCATTCCACACACTCCAGTGGCTCTTCATCACCTTCAAGATCAAATACAAAACCGTGGGTTGTCATGCAAAGCCCTTCATCCCCCAGTCCCCTCCTATCTTCTCGGTCTTTTTACACCTTAGTCCTCCTCATGTACTCTGATCCAGTGTCACTGACCTACTGGCTCTTCCTCACATCTTTCAGCTCTGGGAATCTCTCTGGCTACCCGGCCCCCAGGCCTGGGATGCTCTCCCTCCTCATCTCTGCCTCCTGGCCTCCTCGAAAGTCTTTCTGTTGATCATCTCCAATCTAGCCTGTCTGTATCTTGTTTGTATAGAATTATTTTTGTGTTGTCTCCCCCCCATTACATTGTCGGCTCTTTGAGGGAAGGAACTGGTTTTTGCCTTTCTTTTTTAGCCTCAGCTCTTGGCAGAGTGTCTGATACACGTTGTTGTTCAGTCATTTTTCAATTGTGTCTGACTCTTTGTGACTCCATTCAGGTTTTCTTGGCACAGATACTGGAATGGTTTGCCATTTCCCTCTCCAACTCATTTTACAGATGAGGAACTGAAGCAAACAGGGTGAAGTGACTTGCCCAGGGTCACACAGCTAGTAAGAGTCTGAGGCCAGATTTGAACTCAGGAAGATGAGTCTTCCTGACTCCAAGCCTGGTGTTCTGTGCACTATAGCTACCTAGCTGTCCCATCTGGCACATAGTAGGTACTTAATACTTTATGATGGGCATTGTGCTAAGTGCTGGGGATACAAAATAAGGCAAAAACAGTGCCTTGACCTCAAGGAGTTACCATTCTATTAGGGTATATAACATGTAAATAACCAGGGCCATACAAATCGATGCCAAGTAGATGGGAGGTAATGAATTAGCAGCTAAGGGTGAAGGGAAGGAACTGGAAAAACCTCCTGCAGAAGGTCACATGTGAGCTGAGTCTGGAAGGAAGTCAGGGCTTCTACCAGCCCAGATCAGGGAGGAGCCAGGGGAACAGATGTAAACTGCCTACTCCAGCAAGGCTGGACAGGATTAAGGGTCACATGTCAGGACCTTTGAGGGAGTGAGACACTATACCAAAGGGAAAGGAGGGAAAGCTTGGTAGAGAGAGCTGTTTTCTTCTATGGCATCAGCTTCTAGGATATGCAATAACTGCCAGACCCTGGGTTCCTTTTATTTCTGCTCTGCTGATCTCAACTGTCTGGATCTCCCAGCATGGGTAAATTTGGGGAATACTGGTCATGTCCTCCAGTCCTCCTCCAGGACCAAACCCCAGCAAACGGTCTGCATGTAGCACCTGACTACTCCTACCCTAAGGTCAGCTGTTGTCCACCAAAGGCAATCTGCAGCCCATACTCTAATGCCAGTTTGCCAAGCATCCAGAATCCCATCCAGCAAGTAGCAGTCCATAATCTCAAGGAGTCATGGGATCCCAGTGGTTACCAAGAAGTCTCTCTCAAGGTCTATGTAGAAAAAAGGGAAAACCAGATCTCCAAGCCCGTGCCCGGGTCTCATTATTTCCCTGTCCTGTCTTGGTAGAAGAAGAGATTGGTGCAGTTTTATATAACAATGTCTCGCCGTTTTGTTTTCCCTGGAGGAACATCTAAGGCCTCTCTTCTCCCCACAGACAGTAAATCAGCACTTCAGAGACACATCTTGTGTAAGTGTGTATGTGTGTGAATATGTGTATGTATGCATATGAATGTGTGTATGTGTGTGAGTGTTCATGTGTGTGAATGTGTATATGAGTATATATGTATGCACATGTGTGTATATGTGTGTGAATGTGCATTTGTGAATGTATACATCTTTGCAAATGTGTGTAGATATGGATGTGAATGTGCGTGGATGTACATGGATGTGTACTGTCAACCACTACTAAGTTCATTCTTAGAAAGACAAACAGAATTGGACTGAATGTGAGTGTTTATTTCTCTCAAAGAGAGAATGCTCTTGCAGAACATGAATATAGAGATATGCATGGAAGGTCATTGTGAAACGTAACCCAACAATGGATAGACAAAACAGACCTTATATCTTCAGAGCAATTCCCTCTCACCCCTCCCTCCCTTCCTGGCTCAGGATGCCTATGTCAGCTAAAATTATGGTCTCCATATGGTTAACCATGATATGAGAAAGGAAGTTCTTAAGTGAAAAGGTTGTAAATACAATAATATAGGAAAAGTGTTAAAGTGTCAACTGAAATTATAGATCCAGGATATCTGTGTTTCTTTTACCATTAACATGACATAACATAGTATATGTCCATAAAATACTTAAGATAAGAAAAGTCCCATTATTCAAGATAGAGTCTGGTTCAAGGTGCCTTGTACTTAGTGATCATAAACAGAAGAATGTTCCTGGTCAGCTTCATCAGGCCTTGTAGCTGTTGACACAGGAAGGGGCATTTTGAGTTCACTCAGAGAACAAAGCAAAGCATGTCTGTTATGCCAGAGCATGCAAAGCATTATGATAGATTAAGCTCAGAGTGGTCCATAACACCTCCCCTGATTGGCCAATTCAGGTTTCATACCTTTCATAGGTCTTGGGGTTCAAAATGGGTTAGGGAGAGGTCTACAGTACATATGTACGTGAATGAGTGGTGTGAATTGTGTGTGTGTGCATGTGGATATGTGTGTATGTGTATTAATATGTGAGTGTAAATGTGTACATATATGTGTGAATGTGTAAATTATGAGTGTGTGTGTATGAATATGTATGTGTGAGTGTGTGTATGTGTGAATGTATATATGTATATGTGAGTGTGCATTTGTGAATATATATGAGTGTAGATGTGTGCATGTGTGTATGTATGTGTGTGAGTATGCATGAGTGTGTGAATGGATGTGGATTGTGCATACAAGTGAATATGTATAAATGTGAGCATGTATGTGTACATGTGTAGGAATGTGTGAGTGTATGAAAGTGTGAGAAAGGGAATAATGTATCATATGGCTATAGTCAGGATGTGAAAGGCTTTAAATGACAAACAGGAGTTTCCCTTGATGCTAGAAGCTTAACTTGAGGGTGGCAGATGGCTGGAGAGGAGAGAGCCTTAAGGCAGGGAACCCAATTAGGGTCATAGAGGCAGAGCCAACCAGACCAACCCTCCCATTTTTCAGCTAATGAAACTGAGGGAAGTCACATGGGGCCCGAACATCAGAGGTGGGATGTGAACAGGTGAGAAATGAGGTGGGCCTGGATGGGGCCTGCGATGTGAGTGGCCAGAAGAGGAGGAATCCCAGAGAAGTTGTGAAGATCAAAATGCCAAGATCTGACTGTGGTGAGGGGAACTCAGGGCAGAGGTGGTGCCCTCACTGGCAATAGGGATGTTTGGAGAGAAAGAGAATGAGTGCTGTTTGGGACATGTTGCATGTGAGATGCCTATGGGACATCTAGCACGAAACAGCAGGTATACTACTTATGTGCATATAAAGAAATTCTCAGGGCCACTGAGAAGCATCCAGCTCCAGAGATGGTGGGCTCCAGGGGGAAGGGGAGGGGAGCAGTGCAGCACTCTCCCATTTAGAAGGGACCCCAGCTCATACCTGTTTCTGGAGGTGTGGTCAGCTTTGGATTGGTCTCAATTCAAGATGTCAGTATCAAACTGGCCAGCACATTGAATAGCTGCTTCCTCAAGCTGCTGGGGAACTGAGATTTTCTTGTTCTGCAGAGGACATGGCAATACCTTTCAAACATTGAGCTTTTACTCATTGGTCATTCTTAGGGTAACAAGATCAACCAGGTGACTGAACTTTTTGGGTGAAGGGAGGTCCCTGCCAATCCATTGGTCCAAGGAGGGGATATAATTCCCTCACTGGCCAAATTGAACCTTTGAATGCTAAATCCAATGGCAGATAATGAGGTCACACCTCACAGGCTGCTTCCAGCCAACTAGTCCCTGGGCCTTTTGGGGATGAACTGAGTAGGGTTTAAGTCATTGTGTCAGTTCCTACTGTGTGATTTTGGTGTCCTTTGGCATTGTGTGTGTGTGTGTATGTATGTATGGCAAATATACACCTGTTTCACACCTGACTCATATTATACATTGGGTAGCTCCTCTTCCCCCAAACTAAACGTGGGCAAAAAGCTGAGCTTCAACAAATTTGCTCTTGGGGTACCATAGTGGGGGGAGACATGACCAGACTGTGTGAAAGGGGGAGACTAGCCTTCCTTTTATTAACCTCTAGGCTTCCCTAGGACTGAACCCAGTTGGGATGATGCACCCATGGGTACAGAGTAGAGAAAGAATGAGAGGGCACTATGCCCTAGGCACCAGGGCCAAGTAGTGGTTTTCAATGTCATGTATAAGTGTTTAGTAAATTACGGACAAGCTAGGTGGCGCTGCAATGGATAAAGTGCCAGACCTGGAATCAGGAAAATTCATCTTCCTGAGTTAGAATCTCAGACATTTACTAGCTGTGTGACCCTGGGCAAGTCACTTAATTCTGTTTGTTTCAGTTCCTCATCTGTAAAATGAGCTGGAGAAGGAAATAGCAACCCACTACAGTATCTTTGCCAAGAAAACCCCCAATGGGGTCATGGAGAGTCAGACATGACTGAAACAACTGAACAACAACAAAAATTACAGATCCATAATCTTTCCTGCTCTGTGTAGTTCCATCCAACAATATACCTGCTCCAAAATATGAAAAAGCTGAGGTGTGTGTTTTTGTAGCCCTGTCTGATCTTTATGAGGACCCAAGGGCCCTGGAAATACCCACAGAGGGAAACAGAGTTTGCGAGACACTGGGAAGTAAGTGGTCATCCCCTGAATACTTTGCAGACAGGCAGGAAAGCTGATCTTTCCATAAGGTTCCTATCTATAGAGGTGGCAGATCAGCCAGCTGCTTTCTGGAATTGCCCGCCTCTTCTTTCAGCTAAACTTGAATTTGATACTTTACGATCACAACTGCCAGTGGAGCCAGACTTACTGATTGCCATGATCTGCAGAGGCAAGGGAGGCAGCTGGCGCTGTTGCTAGGGCCATCTGACTTAGTCTGGAATGACACATACCTCCCAGGAATACACATGATGACAAATACTTCCCATAATAGGAAACTTCAGAAGAGAGGAGGACTTGAGGAGAAAAATAGTGGGCTCTATTTTGAGCATGTAGAGTCTGAGATCCAGATGTCCAAAAGGCAGTCAGTCAATAAGCCTTTATTAAGCACCTACTATGTGCCAGGCATTGTGCTAAGGGCTGGGGATACAAAGAAAGACAAAAGACAATCCCTACCTTCAAGGAGATCACAGACTCATGGGAGACACAACACGCAAACACCCATAAACAACGAAGAATATTACAGGACAAACTGGGGGCAAGCTATGGAGGGGAGGTGCTAACTTTAAAGGGCATCAGGAAAGGTTTCCTGTAAAAGGTAGGATTTTAGCTGAGGCCTGAAGGAAGTCAGTGAAACCAGGAAATAGAGTTTACTGAGCAGGGAAGAAACATTGCCAGGTGGAGATGAGGAGGGAGAACATTTCAGGCATGGGACATAGTGGCTAGGGAAAATGCCTAGAGTTGGGAGATGAGGGGTCCTGTGGGAGAAAGAGCCAGCAGACAAGTATCCCTAGATCACACAGTATGTGGTAGGGGTAGGGTAGGGAGATGCAAAACGTAAAAAGACTGGAGTCGAGAAGGATGAGGACTGAAATAAGGCCAAAGATCAGGCAATTGAGAGATCATTTGTAACTTTTGAGAGTACTTTCAGTGGAATGATGGAGTCTGAAGTCAGATTATAGAGAATTAAGAAGAGAGTGGAAGGAAAGGATGGCCTTCTCAAGGAGTTTAGCCACAGAAGGGAGAAGAGCTATGAGGTGACAGCCATCAGAGATGGATGAATCAAGTGAGGGGGTTTTAAGGATGGGGGAGGTATAAGAAAGTTTGTAGGCAATAGGGAAGAAACCAGTAGACAAGGAGAGGTTGAAAATAAATTAAATAGTGAGGATAACAGAGGGGGTAATGCGTTGGAGGAAATGGGATGGAATGGGATCCCCTGGGCAGGTGGAGGCTTTTGCCTTGGTGAGGAGGAAGTGCACCTATTCATGTGAAACAGGGGTGAAGGAAGAAAATAGTGACAGAAGGTGTGTGAGTGACAGGAGATGATGAAAAGGGGAGGAGGGATTTAATGAAAATGGCCTCAATTTTTCAGTGAAATGTGAGGAAAAGAAGCACCTACTATGTGGTAGGCACTGTGCTAAGTGCTTTAGAAATATTATTTCATTTGAAGTGATATTCTCAGACGAGAGGGTGGAGGGAGGTAGAGCCATGGGATGAAAAGGTTTGGAAGAACTGCTGTGGAAATGGGAAAGTGAGTTCATTAGGAAGGTGTGCCTAGCAGCAGTGAGAGCCCAGTTGAGGTTATGTAACATTAATTTGCAGTGGACACCATCAGTCAAGTTTTGTAATTTTCTCCAACTCTGTTCAACAGCACATTAGGAGGTGCTAAGACAAGAAATGGTGGTAGTAACCCAAGGTTGGCACTTAGCAAGGAATGATTGGAATTACGATAGGCAAGGAACTTAAGGGAAGAGGACAGTGTAAAGTTGAATTGGTTCACCAAGGGGTTAGGATGGGGGAAACAGGAGAGTGTAGCCACAGCAGGAATGATCAGGAGGACTAGCCCTTCTGGGGTGAGGGCTTGATGAGTCCCTTTCAGGGTTGTCCATCCACCTTTGGTGTTCACCTGATTCACTCAACTGTTATCTATGGCTCCAAGAAGCTGTAGCATGAGCCCTCGCCACAGCCCAATAACTGACAGGTTCCAAACCTGTTGGTGAGTTAGGGGAATATCTACCTCAAGCACATGAAGACTTTCCTCAGCAGAATGGGTAGATGAGAAGAATTTATTCCAAAAGGCTGTGAAGCCAGCAGAAGCAGGAAATGTGAAGAGCTTAGAGCTTGGTCAGATATAGAATTTGCCAAGGTCACCCACTGCATTCTGAGCCATTGCCGGTAGTCTTGACTTTTGTCCTACCATTGGACTTCAGTGACTCAGGATGAGAGAGTGAGGCATATGATTTTGTGTGATTCTACCTCACTTAAATCCTATGGACATGGGAGTCAAGACATCACTCCATGATGTCAATAGCCCTTTTTGAAAACCAAGGATGAACAACAGCAACACTTTTGAGTTAATATTCCTTTATAAAACATAATCTGACTAATTCCTTTATAAAAGCTAATCTTACTAATTCCTTAATAAAAGCTAATCTGAGTTAAATGAAACCGGGGTTCAGGATACCCCCTAAAATTGGTGGGACATAATGGGCAGTGCTTGAGCAGAGTCTAGACACCCCCAAGCTCCATTAGGGTACCAGAGAAGCCTGGGGAGGAGTAAAATATAACATTCCAGGAAGTGGGGATAGTCAATGACATCTCGGTATCTCCAAACATAGTCATGGAGATGCTGAATTGCTCAGTCCCAGGAAGCAACCCCGGCTGCCATCTTAGTGGCCAATGAGGATGCTGCAGTCTTTAAAAAGGCACTACCACATGTGAAGAACAGGGAGCTGGGGTGGCTCCTGGTCTGGCAGCTCGAGCAGCACCACCTGGTGGAAAGCTCAGATTTTGTATGCTCTCCCTGGTTCATTAATACCAGTAACAGGGGGGCAGCCCCTCTTTCCATAAGGTTAAAGAAGGAAGCCCATGAAAGATGAGGAGGGCCCCACTGCAGGGCCCCAGTATCACATGGGGAAGACACAGCT
>CM053582.1:844072-862944 GCA_028627135.1 Pseudochirops cupreus
TCAGCAGGTAAACACATTCAGAGTGACCTCTGACTCTGACAGACAGCCTTTACAGCCCTGTAGTTCATCCTGGGCCTCAGCTTCCCACTTCTGGGCCCCAGGTTGGCCCCCTGGGTCATTCACCTTTTGTCGACTGAAACCAAAGGGGCTCAGTGGAAAAGTGGTGGGTGAGCTAGCTGGGTGGGCTTTTGTCTGGGTTGGTCTTGACTGAGGCTGGTTCTTCCAGGCAAGGGAGAAGCAGGAGGAGGAGGAGCAGGCAAGCTGCACCTGTGGGCCTGGGCTGGTACAGGATGGCATCCTCCCTGGATGGTAAAAGGAGGGTAGGGTGGGGGCAGGGCATGAGCTGCTCAGGGTTGCTGAGAAGCAGACACAGGACTCAAGGCCAATCTTAAAGTGTACTGTACATGTCTCCCACATCCAAGGTACACTGAGTCAGTACAGGATCTGGACCTTTGGAAAGCATTCCCAGGCTAATAATCCCTGCTGTCCTCTACAGCCCTTCTAGCAGTAACACACACTGAGGTCTTAGGTCCACGTTGGTAGGCTTGTGCTTGGACTGTTGGGCTAGTGTTGCAATCTTGGCCATTGCCTTTGGTCCCCTGGGGCAAGGAGCACAGTGGCCTGATACCACAATGTTCCCTTTATCTGCTGATACCTGTGGTGTCCCAACCTGGGCTGCCCAGGGGAAAACAAGAGTAATCTTCACATTCAGGGGAATGAGGGTGGTATCCCTCAGGGGAAGGTCAATCACCCAAGAGTCCGTGGAGAATGTGTTCTGTAGACAAAGGAGACACAGGACGGGAATCAAAGAGCCTGTGGCAACGGTTAAGTTTGGGGAAATCTGGGATGATTGTGACACACGCCTGCCACCTACTTCCCACTCTTTTATTCCCAGCATAAGTTTTATTTTGCACATAAGGACAGTATAAAATAGCATTAAAGAAACATAAAAAGATAAGATGAAGTTCAACAGAATAGAGATATTAAATAAATAGAACTATTTCAGTAAATACGTAAGCAAACAGGAATATTTACACACATCAGCAAACTGGGGAAGCACCAACATCTGGGTCCCCATGCTGGGGAGTCCCTCGGGTTCAGCCCCCAGAGCCCCAGCTGGGAAAAATCCTGGGCGGGACTCCAAAGAATTTTTCCAGATTATATACAGCGTCACACAAAGAAGGAATTAGCGAGGGCCAATTTAGCAACTGGTAGGTTCGGCGCCCGAGCCTACCTACCCGCCTGGCTCGGTGCCAGGGCTCTCCATGACTCATCACAGAATGTGTTGTGGCTATGGAACGGGTCAGAGTTCAAAGGAGCAAGACATCTGTGACAGATATGGCAAAATGTCTGAGTTCAAAAGGACACAGGATTGATTCCATATATTCCTAGAAGGGGGAACAACTCTTCCAGGAAGAGGAATTGACCAGGTATAAAACTGACCTGTCAGTCCTGGGAATAAGGCCCCTGTGCCAAGAAGAAACTACAACATATGCAGTCACACAGGCCTATAAATGTACAGGGGAGATCTTCATATTTCATTAACCCTTCAATTGTGAAAGGGGGAAGAGAGGGATACTCTTTTTTGGGGGGGGGTATCTTTTTTGGAGGGGGCAATTGGGGTTAAGTGACTTGCCCAAGGTCACACAGCTAGTAAGAGTGTCAAGTGTCTGAGGTTGGATTTGAACTCAGGTCCTCCTGACACCAGGGCCGGTGCTCTATTCACTGCGCCACCTAGCTGCCCCGAGAGGGATGCTCTTGTGGGACCTCGATGCCACCCTGCCCAGTTTTTGGTCTGGAACCCAAAGAGACAGTTTTTGCGCTTGGATTTATGGACTGGCCTTGAATAGCTTTGTAGGGCGGCTTTCTTTTCACCCTCCTGCAATCCCACGTCAAGTTTTGGTTCATGACTGTCCAAGGGGGGAAGCAGACAGGATTGTGTGGTGGTGGCTGGCCCTTTGAAAAGAGGAAAACAGGGAGGTCTCAGAGGAGTCCTGCCGTCACCTCCATGAGGTTACTTCTCCAGGCCACCCCACTGCTCCTAGAGAGCCCCTCCTGTGGGATTGATTCAGTCATTAGATGTGCCATTCAATGCCTTTATTATAGCTTCAGTGTTCTTTTCATGAGTGCACCAGTACATGAGCTGCTGGCAGTCTCCCTTTGATGGGGGTGGGGAGTGGCTGATTCCTCAGCATGCCAACCACATCAGCCATTTTTTCTAGCACCAGTTTTGGTCTTCTAATTGACTAAGTCCACCCATCAGCAGTCTGATCCATGTGCAAATCAATGCAAAGGCAAAAGAGGATGGATTACAAGCATCTAGGGAGATGCAGCCAAAGTCCCATGAGTCCCACCCTGCACAATACTGGTCGGGGTCGTCACTGCAAGGCCCATGTGCCTCTGCCTCTGCATGCTCTGCTCTGGGTTAATTATCATGGTAAAGATATCATTCATATCAGTGAGGGTCCCCTTGGTTTGCAGTCGCAGCATATAGCATGTGACAGTCAGTGGACAAGGTAAAGCCTTTTGCTAAGTCTTCCATCCTCCTCCCTCTCCCTCTCCCTCTTCCTCTCCCTCTCCCCTCCCCTCCCCTCCTCTCTGTCTCCTCTCCTCTCCCCTCCTCTCCCCTCCCCTCCTCTTTGTCTCCCCTCCCCTCCCTTCCTCTCCTCCCCTCCCCATGCTACCAGCCCCCCATCTCTTTTGGAGATGACATACCATGCTATGTATGCATCACATCCCATTCCCAAACAAACCCACTCTAGTGAGACCAATTAATATCAGCAACAGGTTAAGCCATAGCATTCTAGGGTGTTCCAGGCAATGGAGAGGAGTGAGAAGAGTTTCAAACAAACCTTAACTTCTAAAACAACCAAGGCCCCCCCACTGGGCCCGTGTTTCCAGCCTGCACTTGGCTTTCAGGGAAGGAAGTGGTGAAGTTCAGCGCGGTCCCCCTTCTCTCCATAGTGCGGGCAGCTGCTTCTGGAAAGAAGAAGCCTCCAGATTTCCCTCCACCCTGCAGAGCGATCTGGCTTCTGCATTTTCATTGCTTCCCCAGGGGCCCAGTTTTTGTGACCGCTCCCATTGGTCTCTGTCAGGCTGTTGCCAGGTGGTGCCTCTGCTTTGGGGTCCTCCTGGCCCGCATGGTGCAGAGCCCCTCTCTAGAGCAGAATCTGGTCTCCTGCTGACCTGCTGATCACCCCTTCCCGGTCTTGGGGCTGCAAAATGTTACGAGGGCGCCCTCGCCTGGAGGCTCCCCTGAGCATAAACCCAGGGCTCCCAGGGTTTGTAACATAGTGGCAAGGACAGAGATAGTTTTTGCGCAAGGGAAATGCAATGCCAGCGAAAGCAGTGACAAGAGCAACAGTATCTAACTACAAGTCTCCAATGTTCCTAGCTGCACAAGGCTCTTCATGTTCCTCGGCCTCAAGTTCACTTCTCACGGGAAGTCAGTACTGGGTGTCCAGATTGCCCAGGGTGTGATCCACGTGACCCCCACCCCACTCCTCCCAACACCCATCTCACTCCCCGCGCCCCACCTGACTCCCCCCGCCCCCCACCTCACTCCCCGCGCTCCCCCACCTCACTCCCCCAAACCCTACCTCAGGCCCCCCCCGCCCCCCGCCTCACTCCCCCCGCTCCCCACCTCACTCCTCCCAACACCCACCTAACTCCCCGCGCCTCCCCACACCTCACATCCCCCACCCCCTCCCATCCCACTCCCCCGCCGCCCACCTCACTCTCCCTACCCTCCCAACTCACCCCCCCACCCCTCCCACTTCTCTAATAAGGGTGGGGGATCTATGGGCTTGTTCTTAACTGCCCTAACCCTTAGCCTTCTGGGTACCATGATGAGGCCTGGATGGGCCCATTCTTTATTGATTTTTGCTTTTCAGTTCACTGGTCTGCAAATGTGTTTGTCAAAACTCTACTTGGACAAAAATGCACAAAAACCCACGTTCATACTTCAGTTGCCCTTAAGCTCAAATTCTTTTGCCCCTCTCTCCCCCATCTGTAAGGAAAGAAGCCCGATTTTACTTTATGTGTCCATATTTTCTAAACTGATTAGAGCTGAAATCCTTGCTTGCTTGGTTGTTGTTCTTCCTTCTCAAAAAGGACCAAAGTGACCTCACTGTGCTAGAATTAAGTTGCGATGCGCCCGACTGTGGCTGATCAGAGCAGTATGAACTCAGAATGCTCTACCATAGGTCAGGCACAAACACTCCCCGTGAACATTTGGGATGGATGCTCTAAATTTGGACATCTCATGTTTCCTTTGAGCTCTTTCAGTTCTGCTTTGTTCATAGAGCACAGCACCTTCTCTGATGAGGGCATGCCATGCTGGGTGGGCCTGAGCCAGTGTCTCCCATGTCACACAATCAGTTTCAAAGTTCTTAAGAGAGACCTTGAGAGTGTCCTTGTATCCCTTCTTCTGACCTTAAGAGAGACCTTGAGAGTGTCCTTGTATCCCTTCTTCTGACCACCATGTGAACACTTGCTCTGTGTAAATTCTCCCTAAAATAGTCTTTTTGGCAAGCATATGATTTGCATTTGAGCAATGTGGCCAGCCCGTTGTATTTGCCCTCTCTACAGAAGAGTTTGAGTGCTTGGAAGTTCAGTTAGAGAAGAGACCTCAGTGTCTGGTACCTTATCCTGCCACGTGATCTTCAGAATCTTCCTAAGACCGTTCAAATAGAAGTGATTCAGTTTGCTGACATGGCACTGGTATAATCACCCGGGTTTCCCAGGCATACAACAGTGAGGTCAGCACGATGGCGCTGTAGACCTTCGGTTTGGTAGTCAGTCTAATACCTCTTCTCTCCTATACTTTCCTTCTGAACCTCCCAAACACTGAACTAGCTCTGGCAACTCATGTAGCAACCTCATTATCAATGTGTACATCCCTAGAAAGTATACTGCCAAGGGCACAACATTTCCATACTGTTCTCAACAGGCCGTCATCAAGCAAGGCTGAAGCCGTTGACCTCAGGTTGAAGTCAGTCTCTCCCTAGCTGAAGCTCCAACTGAAGGAGAGGCTTTGAACGCCATGAGGCTCCTTTCCTGTGGCAAAACACCTGGTGCTGATCCTATTCCAGCTGAGATTTACAAAGGGGGGGGGGTGTCCATTGCTCATACAAAAATTGACTGAAATTTTCTGGGTTATATGGCAAGAGGAAGTTATTCCCAAGGAGTTCAAGGGTGACTCTATTGTTCATCTCTATAAACATAAATGACATAGATTGTCTTGTGACAACCACGGGGGTGGGGGGCAGGGAGGGGAGGGGTGTGTGTCTTTCTCTTAGTCATTGCTGGCAAAATTCTTGGCAGAGTCCTCCTTGATAGACTGATCCTGGAAGGTGGTCATCTACCTGAGAGCAGTGTGGTTTTAGAAAGGGAGCTGATACAGCTGTTGGGCAGTTTGCTGCCCAACAACTCTGGGAGAAATGCCAGGAGCAGAACAGAGGTCTGTCTGTACACAACATTTGTAGATCTGACCAAGGCCTTTGGTACAGTCAGTCATGAGGGCTTAGGGAAAATTATGTCGAAATGTGGTTGCCTAGAGAATTTCATCAGTATTGTACATGAATTTCACAATGGCATGCTTGCCCGGGTTCTGGATGATGCTCTTGTCCTTTCCCAGTCACCAATGGAGTGAAACAAGGCTGTGTGCTTGCTCCCATGCTTTTTAGCAAGGTGTTTTTGTCAAATGCCTTCAATGAGGACAGATAAGGGCATCGAGGCCATTCACTGACGGAAAATTCTTCAACTTGAAAAGGCTACAAGCCAGGGCGGCTAGGTGCTGCAGTGAATAGAGCACCGGCCCTGGAGTCAGGAGGACCTGAGTTCAAATCCAGCCTCAGACACTTAACACAAAAACTAGCCGTGTGACCTTGGGCAAGTCACTTAACCCCAATTGCCCTGCCCTCCCCCCTCCAAAAAGTAAAAACAAACAAAAACAACGACAACAACAAAAACAGAAAAGGCTACAAGCCGAGACCAAAGTTAAGGGAGTGCTGGTGCATGATTTTCTGTTTGTGCACTCGATGTAGCCTCAGAAGCTGAGATACAACAAAGAATTCTGCTTGTTCTGCTCTTGGCCTAACACCACCAAGAAAATACAGGGACTCCGCCACACAGCCAGCACCATACCGCCCCCATGTGGAACCACTGGTTACAGCAAATGGAGAAGTTTTGAATGCTGTGGATAAGTCCACTTACCTTGGCAGTACACCCCTAGAGCTGATCCCAAAGAACTCAAAAAAGCTTTTGTAATTGTCTGGATTTTTTTTTCTCTCTGAGTTGTCAACTCCACTCAGTTCCACACCTCTCCCTTCCTAACCTCACCTATTTGGCTTCCCATTCCTTAGCTTCTCGTCCTATCCTCACCCCATCCCCATTCATCCCTCCTTCTCCTTCCACCCCATTCTCATCTCTCCACTGCTCCCCCACCACATCCTTCCTCTCTTCCCCACCTCATCTTCCCTCCATTCTTTTCCTATCCCTCCCTCCCCCATCCTCCCTTCCCCATCCTCCTTCCTCCCTCCCTCCTTCCCCATCCCCATCCCTCACTCATTTCCCTCCCTCCCTCCTTTCCCATGTCTCCTTCCCTCCTCCGCCCCATTTCTATTTCTCCCTCCCTCCCTCCTAATCTCCCCTGACCCCTCTCCTTTCCCTCATCCTATTTCACACACTCACAGTCGGAAGCTTGATGGTTTTTCTCCAAGTTACGCTGCTGTACCTGGCTTCGTGCTTTAAAAAGAACATGAGATTTTTAATCAAATGAACTGTTTTTAATAAGGGTTTCAAAATTTCTAAAATGCCACTGATTCAACAGTACACGTATTATCACAAGCTCAACACACAGCTGTATGCACGTAAGACTTAACCCTAAATCATAAATACAGCTTTCAAAGTCCTCTTGAGAGCAATGAAAGTTAATTTTTCAATTTCTCAAATCTTCAGTTTGTCATTTTCCCCCAAATCGACATCAGTCCTATTTCCCTCAGTTTCACTCTGCTCATTCCAGTGTCCTCCATCTCCTCATTGCCTCTGGGCAAGCTGAAAGATCAGAGGGGAGGGGAGTGATCCTCACCTTCTTCCTTTTTTTCCTTTTTAGGATGCTTTATTTCTTTTTCTTAAGGACCTTGTTACCTTTGTCTTGCTCTTCATCTTTAACATAAGCTTCCTCCTCCATCCACGTTCTCTGCCTATGAACAAACCTTACTCTGGCACACTGGCTTCTTCCAAAGTCACTGTAGGTTTTCCTTTCCCTCCTAGGCTTTATTTAGAAGGCTTAGAGGAAGCCAGGCTAATCTGCTACCCATACTTCCTTTCATTTGCATCTTCTGCCTTGGAATAGGAAATTCCTCCTCTTCCTCCTCCCCTTCCTTCTCCTCCTCTAGCTTTCCCCCGTTCAGCACATGCTACCCATCATTGTCCTGGTTCACAGTGACAGTCAGGACATCATCTCTTTGCTGAATGAAGCCTCAGTTTCTCTGTTGGAGTGGAGCTTTTTCTATCCTCTGAGGTTAGGTGGAAAAGTGCTGACACATCTAGTTTTTGTCACTGGTGTTTCCTACGAGGTTGGGGAGGACAACCGAGTCTGTGATCATGGATTGTGGGTTCCCTCATTGTTTCCAGAGGAGATTCTCCCTAGTCAGCCTAGCACAGAGTATCTGACCAAAGAGGGTGGCAAAGTAGAGAGCTGATGGCAGAAAAGCTGAATTCTAAGGCCAGATTAAGCTGGAAGTCGAGAACTGCCAATGAAAAGAGCTATAGAGTCAGTATCTAGGATTGGGGTCTTGCAAGCAGATTCCCAGGCTCTAGCTCCATAGAGATCTACATATATACGTCTAAGTACTGTCTTCGGGGTCATGGCTCATGCAGATATTAGAATACAGGCTAAATCTGGGGATAAGATTTGGTTTCAGTTTGTAACTCTGGTTAGGTCTCAGTGTAGGGACCAGAATCTGGTCTCATTCTGTAGTCAGTTTTAGGAGTCTGAGACTAGGGGTCAATTTAGGACTAAGTTCCAGGCTAAATGAGGGCTAAGGTTTTATTTGGATAAGGAAATGGCCAACCACTCTAGTATCTTTGCCAAGCAACTCTCCCAAATGGGATTACAAAGAGTCAGACATGACTGATCTGTCTGAACCTAAGGTTTGATTGGAGTTTATGGTCAGAATCTGGTCTCAGTCTGGGGCCAGCCTGGGTTGGGAGATCAGGTTTAGTCTTTTCCTCCAATCCTACCCATCCTCTGAACTTTGCCATTTCAGTTGCTGGTCCCTCTATCTTTCTGGTCATTCAGGTTAGAAGTCTCAGGGCCATTCTCCCCCACCTTCCTCACTCCCTCAGCACCATGTGCAATCCATTGGTAAATATCCTCGGACCATCCTACCTGAACAACAGCTCTTACATAGATTCTCTTCTTCCTACTCAGATAGCCACCCCCCACCCCCCCACCCCAGCCTTTTTCCGGTCTTCATCACCCATCACCTGGACCACTGCAGTAGCCTCTCTACTGGCCTCCCTGCCTTAAGTCTTTGGCCCCTTCCAATCACATTGGGTCTTTTTTAAATAGAATTTTATTTTTTCCAATCATATGTACAGACAATTTTTAGCAATTATTTTTGCAAAATGTGGACTTCCAAGTCTTCCTAAAATGGCAAGCAGTTTGCCAATCCTATTCTTTTTTTTAAAAAAATTATTTTTAGTTTACAACATTCAGTTCCACAAGCTTTTGAGTTTTAAATTTTCTCCTGCTCTCTCCCCTCCCCCCTCCCCAAGACGGCATGCAATCTGATATAGGCTCTACATATACATTCATATAAAACATTTTCACATTAGTCATGTTGTAAAGAAGAATGGAATGGACCACGAGAAAGAAGAAACAAAACAAAACAAAACAACAAGAGTGAGAGCAAATGCTATGCTTCAGTCTGCGTTCAGACTCCATAATTCCTTCTCTGGATGTGATAGCCTTTTCTATCATGAGTCTTTTGGAGTTGTCTTAGAACCTTAACATTGCTGAGAAGAGCCAAGTCTATCAAAATTGGTCATTGCACAATGTAGCTGTAACTGTTTACAATGTTCTCCTGATTCTGCTCTCCTCACTCAGCATCAAATCATATAAGTCTTTCCAGGTTTTTCTGAAGTTTGCCTGCTCCTCATTTCTTATAGCACAATAGTATTCCGTTACGTTCATATACCACAAATTGTTCAGCCATTCCCCACCTTGATGGGCATCCCCTCAATTTCCAATTCTTTGCCACCAAGCAAAGAACTGCTATAAATATTTTAGTACATGTGTATCCTTTTCCCATTGGTATGATCTCTTTGGGATACAGCCCTAGAAGTGGCATTGCTGGGTCAAAGGGGTATACACATTTTTATAGCCCTTTGGGCATAGTTCTAAATTGCTCTCCAAAATGGTTGCATCAGTCCACAACTTTACCAACAATGCACTAGTGTCCCAATTTTCCCATATTTTCTCGAGCATTTATAATTTTCCTGTTTTGTCATGTTAGCCAATCTGACAGGTATACTGTGGTCTCTAAGAGTTGTTTTGATCTGCCTTTCTCAAATCAATAGTGCCAGTTTTATTCTTAAAGGACTAGTTTGATTGTGTCAGTTTGTTGCTCAATAAACTCCAGTGGCTCCTTGTTCCTTTTTTTTTTTTTAATTTGCTATCTTTTCTTATGTTGCCTACACTTCCACCTGTATCCTACCACTCCCATTCAAAGAGCCACTCCTTATGACAAAGAATTTTCTTGAAAAGATATGGAGAGAAAAAATTTAGCAAAGCAATCACCATGTTGAAAAAAATATGATCTTATATGCAATGTTCCATGGACTCCCACCTCTGCAAAGGAGAGGGGAAATATACTGTCTTTCTTTTATTATTTGGGGCTGAGCTTGTTCTTTAAAATTTCTCAACATCCACTTTTGATTGCTTTGTGATTTTTCAAGATTGACACTGCTGAACAATTGTGCAAATTGTTTCCTTGGATCTGCCTACCTCAGTTTGCATCAGTTCGTAGAAGTCTTTCAGCACTTCTCTGCATGCCTCATGTTCACAATTTCACATAGCATGCTAACATGCCATTACTTTTGCTGTCCATGTGAAGAAACCCCAAAGTCTGAAATAGTTTTAGAAAGAAATTGATAAAGTCGTTTGAGAGCGAGAGAGCCAGAAAGAAAAGATGGCTCCCTTGCCCAGGTTCTGGAAGATGTATTTATTCTGTAGGGTTTCGACAAAATTATCCCCACGTAAGCCGCATACAAATCATTTGACATGGGTATTGCATGGGAGTCACACACAAATCACGTGAAGAAAACCCCAAACATGAACTTGGATGCACCCAAGCGTGGAGAGCCAAAATCTTTTGAGTGGATCCAGGACGTGGGGGATCCCAAGTCGTCATTCCCAGCATCCCTAGAGAGTTCCTGGGGTTGGGTGATATTCTGGGGGCAGGCAACCTCTAATCCCATAGAGTTGGATTTAAACAGTTTTGTCCTGAACAATAGAATAAATCCCTTTCCTCCACACTTTCGTGGACAACAGTTTATTTGGTCATTGCCCAGTCAATGGGCATCCGCTTGGTTTCCATTGCTTGGCTACCACAAAAAGTGCTGCTTTCACTACGTTGGTGGATATGAAGCCTTTCTTTTTTGTCAATGACCTTCTTGGGCTATGGGCCTTTCACGGAATCTGGGTAAAAGGAGATGGACATTTTCATCATCCTATTTGCACATAATAAACACTTAAACGCCTGTTGACTGACTGCTCGATGGCTTGTTTCACTCTAGGTCCTGACCATGGGTTTGTTCTCTACTGGGGTCAAGGTTCGTCTTGTGACCAGGGTTAGATTTTAGTTTGTGGCCACTGTTTGGACCTCACTGTTGGGCTGGGGTTGGAGTTTAGCTGTTGCTGGGGTTGGTCATATTCAGGTCTCAGTCAAAGGCCAGGGTTAGGGCTCTGAGTGTGGCCAGGATTAGGTCCCAGGCTGAGGCTAACCTCAGGTTTTAGGTTGTAGGCAGGGTTAGGGATCCCTCCGGGCCTGATTCAGGTCTCGGCCAAAAGCCAGGGTTAGGATTCTGAGTGTGGGTCTGTGATCAGGCCCAAATCTGAGGTTTTGTTCAGGGCTCATTCTGGGGCCAAGTTGATGGCTCCACCTGGAACAGAGATCAGAATTCACTCTGGTGCCTGGACCTGGACTCAGTGTGAGGTTCAAGTTTGGTTTTAGTTAGGCTTCCCTTTGGACCCTCAGTCATATCTCCATCAGACCGTGAGAGTCAGGTTTCAGGCTCTAGCTCCATTCAGGACCAGGTTTGGGCCTCAGTCTGGGCTCTAAGATCAGGGCTCATATTCAGGCAAGGGTCACTGCTGTGTCTGGGCCTCAGGTTCAGACTCAGACCAAAGCTAGTATTAGCCTTTGGTTTTTGTCCAGGTTAGAGGTCAGTGTGGGAGGGTTTAGAGCTCTCACTTTAGATCCCAGTTTAGAAGGAAATTAGGGCCTGGGGTCAGGGCTCAGTCTGGAGCCAGAGTTGGACCTCTGGTGCTTGAGTTAAGGCTTGGTCTTGGTCCAGCTTGGTGATTCTGTCTGGCAGGAGAAAATCAGGGGTCTCAGTGAAATCTATATATAGTATGGTTTGAAAATTTGTATACACACACACACACACACACACATATGCTGCAGAGCTCAGTGTTGGATCTGGTCAGGGCTCTACAAGATCTCTCTCTCTCTCTCTCACTCTCTCTCTCTCTGTCTATATATAGATATAGATACACACACACATATATACATATGTATGTATACACCCCCCCCACACACCCCCACACCCATATATTTCAAACTTCAGACTACTTAGATTTCACTGGCACCACTTCCTTTCCCATAGAAGGGATTTTCATGGAAGAGTTCTTTGTGTATCTCTCTCTGTTTCAGTGCTCCTGGCCTTGCAAACATTTGTTTCTTCTCTGTAAGGGCTGCACTCAGATAGCTGTACCAGATATCATTCTAGAACACTTAGGTATCATCTTCAAGGACCAGGTGTGTTTCCTGTGGCACAAGGGAAGAGGAGCCTGTGTGGGGGGACATGGTGTATATAGACATGTTCTGCCAAGTTTGAGTCATTTTCCTGGGCCTAGTTTCTTTTCAACCTGGGTTAAAATTTGGTTCATGGATTGTGGATTCCTGCAGTACGTGTTTATTCTGGACCTGATAAAGAAGGTACTTTCTAACCAGATGGCCCGCCCCTTTTGAGGGAAAGAAATAATGGAATTTTCTATAATGTTTTTAGCGATTCACAATAGGAAGATAGCGTCTTAGTTTTCAACTTTTGGCCTTTGCAAAAAGAGCTGTTATAAATGTTTTTGTACATACCTTTTTATCTTCCTTTGATGCCTTCGTGGCATAGGCTTAGCAGTGGTATCCATGGGTCAAAAAAGGGTATGCACAGTTCAGAAACTTTGGGGACATAGTTCCGATTTGATTTTCAGAATGACCGGTCTGGGCCATAGTTCCAGCAGTGCGCTAGTGTGCCTGTTTTCTGATAGCCCCTCCAGCAACTGTCATTTTTCCTTTTCTATCATCTATTGCGATCTCACGGGTGTGAGAAGGAACCTCGGAATTGCTTCAATTTGCACTTCCCTGCTCAATAGCGTTGGGGAGAATTTTTATATGGTTGCTGATAGTTTGGTTTCTTGCTTTGAAAACTGCCTGTTCATATTCTTTCCTTTATACATTTTGGGTTTCAGAGAAGCTTGCAGCAAAGATTTTTCCCAGTTTGCCATTTCCCTTCTAATTTTAACTGCATTAGATTCGTTTGTGTGAAAACTTTCAGGTTTTATCTCGTTGAGATTGTTTGAGATCTGTGTGATCTTCTCTATCACTTGATTAGTCATGAACTCTTCCCCTCTCCAGAGATGGGAAAGGGAATTTCTTCCTTGCTCCTCTAATTTGCTTATGGTGTGATCTTTTATATCTAGATCCTGTGTCCATTTGGAGCTTTCTCAGCTCTATTTGTACAGCCCTAACCTCTCTCCTGACCTCCATTCTCATTTCACTAATTGCCTAGAATATATCTCAAACTGGATGTCCCATGGACACCTCAAACTCAGCAGTGTCTGAAACTGAGCTCTTCCTCTTTCTTCTCAAATACTCCTCTCTTCTAACCTTCCCTGTTACTGTTGAGGGCGCCATCATCCTCCCAGGCACTCTGGGTCACCACCTACATGTCAGCCTCTCTGTTCTTTCAATCAATCAGCTAATCAGCCAGCATTTAACAAGCACCTGTCATATGCCAGGCCCTGTGCCGAGCCCTGGAGATACAAAGAAAGGCAGAGTAGTGCCTGCTCTCAAGGAGCTCACAGTCTAATGGCCTCTTAGCCCCACAGATTTAATCTGTTGTCAAGTCTTACAGTTTCTAACTTCACAACACCTCTCATAAAAGCCTCTCCCCACCCCAGTGCATCCTTCCCCCAGCTGCCAAAGTGATCCTCTTAAATGGAAAGTCTGACCATGTCACTGTCGACTGCTCCTCATCAGCTCCAGGAACGAATGGGATTGTGAATCCTCTGGCCCTACTGCCTGAAAGCATATGTTACATTTTACCCTCCCCTAGAGTCTTTCTTGCTTTTCTTTTCTTTCTTTCCTTTCCTTTCTTTCCTCCTTCCTTCCTTCCTTCCTTCCTTCCTTTCTTTCCTTCTTTCTTTCTTTCTTTCTTTCTTTCTTTCTTTCTTTCTTTCCTTCCTTCCTTCCTTCCTTCCTTCCTTCTTTCTTTCCTTCTTTCCTTTTTCGACTTGGCTAATGCAGAAGTTTGTTTTGCATGATTATACACATTTGTGATGGTCTTTTTCTTGTCTTTTCAAGAGCGGGCAGAGGGAAAGAATTTGGAACCGAAAACAAAATAAAATTGAATGTAAAAAAGAAGAAATGGGTATCGGTAAGACCTTTTCCAAAAGCCAGCACAGTCAATATTAGATTTACTCGATGTGGTCCAAGAAGTAAAAGTCTTTAAAATGTCATTCTGGCAAAATAGAGGAAATACGAGGCTTTCTTTTTTTTTTTAAATCACCATTCCCCTAGTGGGGTGGTCTACGTCAATCACAGCCTGACTTTGCATTAGGAATTAAGCTTGCATGAATACACAGAAGGGGTTGAACAGGCTGAGGATTCATGAAGAGAGAACATCTCATACACACACACACACACACACACACACACGCCCCTAGGGACAGCAGGAGAAGCTGCCACTCATAGGGAAAGCCCTTCCAGAAAGACAGACTTTCTAGGTACCATGGACATACCTTTGCCATGGGGCATGGGCCTCTTTCTACAGGGGGTGGTGGAGGGGGTGTGATGCTCATGGCCAGACCTTAGAAAAAGTAAAAGAGGGGGGAGAAGAAGTAAGCTTCAGAGGGAGAGGGGAAATCTAACACAAAAGCCCCCCTCCCCAAACAAAAAGTTACAAGAGAAGAAAAAAAAAACCCGACGGAAAAAAGCCCAAGTCTTCCTCTGCTCTTTGAGTGCTGTCTAACTTCGGAGTTCATAGGTACTGCTGTGGCAAGGATTAAAGGGTTCTTTCTTCTAGCATATCTCTTTCTCTCTCAGTCTTCATGACCTTGCAAACATTTGTTTCTTCTCCACAGAGACAGGTTAGCAAGCTGGCTGGACAAAAGGTCATCTCTAAAGCAGAATCTTCTTGAAGGGCCAGCTCCCCTTCCTGCAGAATTGGAGGCTGAGGGAGCCCTCTAGGGACACATTGTAGACTCTTTCCTATTCAGTTGAGTTCTAGGCCTAAGTTTTCTGGGCCTGATTTATTCACAGATAGAGTGTGGTTCCAGAATGATCAATTCCTGAAATATGCCTTCATCCTAACCATAGGCCTGTGGTCAACCCGAGCAGACGTATGGGAGTGGGGGGGGTGGGAGTGGGGCAGAACTTGGGACTGAAAATTTAAAAAGGATTGGAAAAAAAAAGAGCCTACTCAGTGTGAGGCACTGTGCTAAGTGCTGGGTATACAGGGAAAGGTAAAAATGATCTCTGCTCTCCAGGAGGTCACAGTCTAATGGGAGAGCCAACAGGCAAGCCACTTGGTCCATAAAAGATGTGTGCAGAATAAATTGGAAATAACGATAGGTAACATGTGTAGTGTACATGTATTCTCCCACTGAATCCTCACAACCACCCTGGGAGGCCGGCACTATTACTTTCCCCATGTTACACATGAAGAAACTGAGGCAAACACAGTTTAAGTGACCTGTCTGGTGCCTCACAGCTAGCAGCGTACTATCATCAAGGAATTGCTTGGTGCGGTGTCTGGCACGCAGTAGCCACGTAATGAGTGTTTATTGAAGGAAGGAAGGAGCACCAGGAAAGGCTTCTTGCAGAGAAGGCGGGGTGTACTGAGCCTTGAAGGAAGCCAGAGAAGCCAAAAGACAGATGAGGAGGGAGAGCATTTCAGAATGGGGGGGCAGTGAAAGACTGTGGAGTCAGGAGACTTAGGAAGATCACTTTGCCAGCTGAATGGAGGGTGGAGTGACATGGAGACAGGCATGAGGCAGGGAGAGCAGCTGGCCCGCTCGCGCGATAATCCAGCTGCCACGGGCTGAGGGTCTGAATCAGGGTCAGAGTGGTATCAGAGGAGGGAGGGGGCCTATATGAGAGAAGATATGAAATTGGGCCTTTGTAAAGCCTGGCTGTGTGGAGTGAGAGAGACAGCAAGGCGTCTAGGAGAGAGGTGGGCCAACTACGTTGCATGGGCCCAACCCAGGCCACTGCCTGTTTCTGTAGGGCCTGAGAGCTAAGAATGGTTTGTACATTTTTCAGTAAAGTTTTATTTAAAGCCTTAGAAGCCATTCTTAACTCGTGTATGTACAAAAACAGGTGCCTCATGGCTTTGGCCCCCAGGCCATTGCTTGCCAACCCCCAGCCTAGGAGGCCATCTAGGTGGTGAGTCTGGGGCACTAGGAGGCTGCTTGTGCCTTTGACAGTAATAGGGAAGTTAGAATGAGGGGACCCGAGTTTAGAGAGAAAGAGAAGAAGTTCCATTTGGGATACGTGAAGCTTAAGACATCTATGAGTTTCCCAGTTGGATCTATCCCATAAGCAGATGGCGTTGATGATGAAGGCCAGGAGAGCAGTCAGGGCTGAATAAACACATCTGAGAAGCCTCTGCATAGGACTAGTCATTGAATCCACGGGAGCCAATGAACTCAGTAGATGACAGGAAGCAGAATCTTAGCTGGGTGCTAAATATAGATTGTATGGAGCTCAAAGGAAGGGAAGTTACTGAGTGATAGTGGTAAAGAGAGTCTGGCAATGGCAATGGGGAGCCAGGTGGGTCCCAACACCCCCACTACAACCAGGGAATGGGGGAAGGGGTATGAGTCACAGGACGACCAGTGCTGGAAAGGGTGGCCAGGGAAGCTGGCTCCCGGGAGGGAGAGCCAGAAGAGCAAAGAAAAGGTTTAAGAAGAAATGCAGTTTTGTTGCCTGTGGAGCAGGCATTCCAGAGGGCACAGTGGAAGGGGTAGGGAGCTCTGGAGTGGGTCGTTATGGGGGATGGGTTGGCAGAGATGGGAACAAGAGAGTGGGCATGAGAACATCTGTGCTTTGTGCAAAGACAGCCAAGGATTCAGAATCACTGGGCGGGGGAGGCTGGGGAAGGGGGCGTGGTGGTGGTGGTAGTAGGTGTTGTGGTAGTGTGCTAATGTTGAGGAATGAGTTCAGGCAGATTATGATTAATCAGTCCACCCATCCGTCCATCAGGAAACATTTACTGAGCACCTACTATGTTCCAGGAACTGGGCTAAAGGCTGGGCAGACAAGGAAAGGTAAAAGACAGTCCTTGCTCTCAAGAAACCCACAGTTCAGCATAGGAGCTCACGGTCTTCTTGTGTCTAGAGGGCCAGCCAGCAGGCATGGAGAGTGAGTAGTGAGGCTGGGCCTTCTCCTCATGTGGAGATTCTGGGCAGGGACTCAGCAGTCACTGAGTCAGCTTCAGGGTGGAGTTGTCACAGGACTCAGGCAGCAGATGGAAAGGAGGGAGGGTGGAGGAGAGGTTGGTGGTGAAACCCTGTGGGCAGAAGGTGAGATGGGTCAGGAGTCACAGCAGGATGGAGAGTGTGCCAGGAGGGCTGCTGAAATGGCTGGCACTCCTGGCCCAGGCGGGACCTTTCTTCTGGGCTGGATGAGGCGACCAGCGTGGAATTGTAGCAGGTCAGGTCCTGTTTGGTCCTAGGTTCTTATCACTGGCTCCCACTCTCTACCTTCTGACTCAGCCTGGGCTCAAGCTGGTGACTCAGTATGAGTGAAGGGAGGCTCAGGGCTTACTCTGGGCTTCATCTTTGGTTTTCCTTTCCAGCCAAGGGTAGGTGTGAATCCAGGGCTGGGTCAGGTCTAGGCTGAGGGCTCCATCTGGGGCCATGTTGGGAGTCTAGCCTGAGCCTAGGGTTAGGGTACAATCTGATGGACTCTGGAGCTGGATTAAGGCTCAGCCTGAGGACAGGCAGGGTTAGGCTTTAGGCTCCCACTGCCTTAGAGCCAGTCTTCTGGAACTTCTCAGGCCCTCCTGTGCTCCTTCCATGATTGCACACAACCCATCCCCCAGAGCCAGAGCTCCTGCCTCCTCCTCTGTAGAGGCCCCCAGGTCTTCCTCAAGGAAAGCTGAGTTCAGGTGCCCCTCCACTGGCCCCTCAAGCTCCCTCCACCCTCGCATTCCTTAGGTCGCCTCACTTGTGTGGCTCTCACTACTCAAGTGTGAACAGAGCATAAGCCCCTTGAGAGCTGGGCTTTTGCTTCATTTTCTCTTCTCTGTATCCCTAGCGCCTTGAACACTCACCCACAAACCCCTGGGCCAAGAGCAGGCGCCATCTTTGCTCCTCACTGGTGCTGGGGCCCAGGGAGGCAAGAGCGCACAGAAGAGTAGAAGTCTGGGCTGGGATCTGAACGGGAGTCCTCAGTCTCCAGAACCTGGGCCCTTTCCACCCTACCGTGCTGTCACCCTCCTTTCTTCCAGAGTGCAGCAGCTGTCATTCTTCACCCCTAGTCCTTGCCTTCCTGGGTGGGCACCTCCACTCCCCCGTCTTGAACATTCTGCTCTTTTCTCCATGATGTTCAAGTTCTTCTTCATGTATATCTGTAATCTTTCCTCCTCTTAATTCTCGTTTCTGTTCCCTGGAGTGCGACGGGCTTGGAGTGGAGAATACCCGAGTTCAAATCTAATCCTAGACCCTGACTAGCTGTGTGACCTTGGGCCAAGTCACCAAACCTCTTCCGGTCTCAGTTTCTTCATCTGCAAAATGGGGGTGATCATAGCACCTACCTCACAGAGTTGTTGTGAAGATCAAGAGTTAATATATGTGAAATGCCAAATGTTCCTTTTGATAGTCGTGGTCTTGTCGTTGTCTCAACACGTCAGTAGCCCCCACCAGGCCTGATCAGGATTTGTTTGCAAGAGGTTAGGAGTAGTGGCAAGATTTTGGGGAGACTGAGTTGGGGACTAATAACCTCCTCAGCAGCTGCCTCCCAGGGCTCTTGTGAGGATCAGATGACATGGTTTTTGTTAAAGTGCCTGGCACCACAGAAATGCCTCTTCCCTTCCCTTCCCCCTCTGTGTGCCCTTCCTCTGTTCCATTGGCACTGCTGCAGGGGTGAAATGTGTTTGTGTCAGCTGTGTCTTCCCCATGTGATACTGGGGCCCTGCAGTGGGGCCCTCCTCATCTTTCATGGGCTTCCTTCTTTAACCTTATGGAAAGAGGGGCTGCCCCCCTGTTACTGGTATTAATGAACCAGGGAGAGCATACAAAATCTGAGCTTTCCACCAGGTGGTGCTGCTCGAGCTGCCAGACCAGGAGCCACCCCAGCTCC
>CM053582.1:863444-882887 GCA_028627135.1 Pseudochirops cupreus
AGCTGTGTCTTCCCCATGTGATACTGGGGCCCTGCAGTGGGGCCCTCCTCATCTTTCATGGGCTTCCTTCTTTAACCTTATGGAAAGAGGGGCTGCCCCCCTGTTACTGGTATTAATGAACCAGGGAGAGCATACAAAATCTGAGCTTTCCACCAGGTGGTGCTGCTCGAGCTGCCAGACCAGGAGCCACCCCAGCTCCTCACTGATTGTTGTACCCTAATATACCATTAACTCCAGTTTCATTTAACTGCTTAACAGTCACATTAACTTTTACAAAGCAATATTTACCTTAAAGGTCTAGTGAGAACGTACAATCCCTCTCCCACACCCCAACACTGAACCACCTCAGTCCCTGGGGAAGGGAAAGGAATTAATTTTACTTTTAACTCAGTTCCTATCAGGTACGGCCCACCATACCCCAAGTCTGAAACTTCTCTGGGCTAGAGTCTCAGAATTCTGGCTTCTCAGGGTTTCCCTGCTGGGTTGGCACAGCAACATAAACCTAGAATCTTGCTTCCAAGGTTGCCATGGCTCAAGTTTCTGGGTCTAAGGATTCCCCTGTTTGCACCTAGAACTAAAAAGACTGAAACACCTAACTAATGCTGTGAAAAGAGAGAGAGACAGAGAGAGTCAGAGAGACAAAGACAGAGAGACAGAGACAGACAGACAGAGACAGGGAGAATGAGACAGACAGAGAGAGATACATAGAGAGACAGAGAGAGAGAAGAGAGAGACAGAGACAGTAGTACGTATGGGGTGGAGTAGACAACCCTCTCCCCCACACCCAGCTCAGTGCATAGTACCTAACCCTTTATTACTTGGACTCCATCAGAAAGAGGGAGATACTTTTCCCAGTTTGTTAGTTTTAATGCCAGTGCCAGGGAAAACAGTGCTGAAAAGCTTTGAACTGCTGGTGTCAGGCCAGAGAAAGAAGGAATGGAGAGAGGGGTGTAAGTCACCAAGATAGGGACCCTGTGCATAAGGGGAGCTATGCTGAGGAAAGAGCACCTAAAAGTCCATTGAGGCCTAGGCTGGTGACCAACGAACTGCCCAGTGTGGGAAGAGATGGAGACATTTGGAGCTTATATCAGCAATGCAACATTCACAATGCCTACAGTAAATATAAGTATGCTGACATGGTTATTAAACACAAAATGTAACAGGCTCTCTAAATGAGAAATATAGCTAGAGCATTTATTTAAATACCAGAAAACTGAGTCCCCAAACCAGAAAGTCAAAGCCAACACAGTAGTTATGAAGTTGGCACATGTAGTTGATGTAGTAAACATCCACATTCTCAAGCCTTCAAAACAAGACAGGCTACCTCAGGCAAAGATCCTCCCTCTTCACTCATGACAACTGCTCAGCGTCCAGGCAGCTCGCTCCCAGCAGCTCTGGCCCCCTGCAGTCCTCAGCAGGAGTCCTTAGCAGAGGTTCTGGTAGGCTCAAAGAAAAAGGAGTTCGTGCCACAACTGCTGCTGCTGCTGCTGCTGCTTCCAGTCCCCATGGCATGGCCCGGACGGTAGCTTGGTTCCTCTTCCTCCCACAGGAGACAGCCGCTCCTGGCTTCTGTCCCAGTCCTGATGCAGGCAGCTCACCATTCCTGCTCTCACCTCAGCAAAGTCGACATGCAGGCAGTTCTATGTTCTGGTTCCATGGCTCCACAGAGTCACAGCCACCACAAATGGGAAACAAACAATTATTCCAGCCCTCATACTTTCCTTTTAGTTCGCAGATCCTGTTCATGACACCATTTTGTATCAGCAAGCACCCTAGCATACCCAGGGTGGCTGCTAGCACAGGTTCTTAGATCTGCTTTTCTGAAGGAAAGCAACTCAAAATGGGTTAACAGTCTTACTTTAATCAAACACGTATCATTTACCTAGTTCAGGGGGAAAAGTCAGCACCCTGAACTTCAGAGAATGCAAACAGAAGTTACAAGCAAAAATTACAAGCAGACAAACAGATCAGCAGACGGGCTTCTAGCATCTGACTATTACATCCATACCTATTCAGTTACCAGAGAGGGAAGCACCAGCATCTGGGTTTTTCAAAGCTGGGAGGCTCAATGGCTTCCCGGAGTCTCATCTGGCCAAATCACACAACTCTTCTCAAAGTGAGCCCCAAAGCAGAACCTCACATCAGGGCATATATATATAGTCTTCTCCTGGATCAGAGAACATCACAGCCCTCTTGACCCACTGCCCAATCACAAAGCTACAAGGCATGGGCATTCCTGAAGAACAAGCCTCCCGCCACAGGCTCCATGTGACCACATTCAGCCTGTTAGGGGGCAGAGTTTATTTTCAAATCAGGGAAGGTTCTCAGAGTCACTTTAAGCCACTTAAGCAAAGGGCCTAGGGGCAGGGAAGATCTTCAGATTCCCACAATGGAGCTACAGCCTCCAAGGAAATCACAATCAGAGGAGAGGGAATCAGAATTTGGAGTGATAAGGAAAACAAAGGAGAAAATATAAAAGATTTCAGGAAGAAAAAACTCAAAGACCTTGAACATAAACAAAAAAATTAATGGGAAAAGCAAGAACAATAGAAGGAAATATGGCCTCCAGATTGGGTAAATGAGTTCACCATAAATGCCGCAAAATGAAGGAAAATGAGCATATCAAATGTAAAGAAAATGTGGAAGCATAAAACACTGTTTCTGAGTGGATCCAAAAAGAAATGGGAATTGTGAGTGCAGAATTTATGGCCTGCATAGCAGAAATAGTGGGCAGAATAGAAAAGCTGGAATCTGTGATGACACATCTCACCAAAGAACCAAAACAGAGAACAAGAGATTAGGAATGCAAACACACAGAGATGAGAGCCAACCTGGAAGAAGAGAAACAAAAAACATAAACATTAAAAGAAGATATGTGGGCAGTTAGGTAATGAAATAAATAGAGCACAGGAGGACCTGAGTTCAAATCCAGTCTCAGACACTTAACACTTGCTAGCCATGTGACCTTGGGCAAGTCACTTAACCCCAATTGCCTGCCTCCCCTCTCTGAAAAGAAAAAATAATAAAATATGTTCAGTATAGAAGCAAAAATATGGATCTTGAAGAGAGGATGTACAGAGATAACCTAAGGGTCATAGGTCTCCTAGAAGAACACAACAGGACAAAAAAACCCCCTAATATCACAATGAAAGAAATAGTAGAAGAGAACATAAAAATGAACATAAAAAATGAAATTCTAATGAAAAAAATTAACAGAAGCCTTCTAGAAAAAGATTAAAAGTTGCAAACTCTAAGACAAATAGTGGTTAAATATAACAATTTAGTTTAGAAACAACAAATTCTGAAAGCCATCAAGATATAAAGGGAAATACATTCCTTCAAATACAAAGGAAAGGCTATTCAAATAATGCAAGACTATTCTACACTTACTGGAAAATAGAGGAGGGAATGGAATAATGCATTTCAAAGAACAATGGAGGTCGGCATGCTGCCCAGGGTGAGCTATCCCAGGGCTTCTTAAACTTTTTCTATTTGAGACCCCTTTTTGCCCAAGAAATTTTTACATGACCCTGGATATATAGGTATATAAAATAAGCATATAAATCAAACATTATTATTATCAGTGGATAATACATCATAAAGAAATTTATTTTATAACATACATATAATTTTAACATTTATTAAAGACAAAAGCAAATTTGTATACTAGTGAGATGAATGTGCTAATTTACTTTTACCTAAGGAATTAAATCTTGGCAAAATATTTGATACTGAAGGGTATAGAGCATCTTCAATGTTTTTCAGAGTTTATCAATATTTTGATTCTATAATCTTCAATGCTAAGTATGCTGCTTTGCATAAATATGTAGTACAAAATGGCAAAAGTATATTTAGGGCCATTTCAGAAATTGTTGGAAATTCTGTCCAAATACCAAAACAAAATCCATTTAACAATTTTTTTTTTTTTAGGAAACTCAAGCTTTAAACCTGTGTCACTTGATAACTCAGTGAATTCCTTTTGAATTTTTAATGGCAGATGACTGACTTTTTTATTTCAATTGAGTATGGTTTATGAACCCAACTTAGTTTATTAGAATCAAATTTGAAGGGAAGCATTTCTGAAACTGTCTCCAGGCACTTCAGATGATCAATTACAACTCTTACAACTAAATCTTTGGAAGGGTTACTTTCAATTATAAAGTCCTCTGTAGCTGTAAACATTTCTATTTCCACCCTATTCTATATGTTAACTTTTTAAATAAAACTTTCAATTTTACTGTTTAACATAAATCTGTTACAATTTTTTCCTTGAAGCAACATGTTTAAACTAACATTGAATTTGTGAAAATATCTGACAAAAAACAATTTTGAAAGCCATAAATCGTTATGAAAAAATTAATAAAATCAAATTTCTGCTCTGTCAAAAATAGAACTTCATCTTTCAATTTCGATAATCTGTTTAAATTTCACCCTCTTGAGAGCCACCTTACCTCTGCATGTAGTAATAAGGTTTTGTAATCAGAGTCCACGTCTTTCCAAAGGTTTGAAAACAAATGATTGTTAAGGGCACAGCTTTATTGAAGTTAACGATTTTGATAGTATCGCAAAGCACAGCATCTAACTCTGGTGATATTTTTTTTGACTATGAGTGCCTCTTAATGGATCATGCAGTGAGTAAAAGTGATATGTTCATTGCTACCAGCTTTAATTCTTGCTACAGATCCAACATTCTTGCCCATCATTGCTCCAGCACCATCTGTACAGACTCCAATGTAATTTTTCCATTGTAAACCTTCATTTGTGAAAAATTCATTGACTTTAAGATCTATATCTGTATCTATATAGCGTCCCCTCTTGTCCATCCTTCTAAAGGGCAACAAAACAATAATTCCTCATGTGTGCTTTCTTCATAAACATATTTAACCTAAAATAACGAGTGTGCCATGTTAGAAATATCAGTTGTTTCATCTAACTGAACTGCAAACTTTGGGCTGCCTGTAAGCCTAGTAATAAGATGCTGGAATTGGTCATTAGTAGTTTCAGAAATTCTTTTGGAAACAGCATCATTTGATAAAAGCATTTTACAAATTTCATCCCCATACTTTTTCCCATGAACTATTTCTGACATCTCAATAGCAGCGGGTAACACTAAATCTTTTCCTATTGTGCAGGACTTTTTAGTTTTTGCAATTAAATGAGAAGTTTCATAGATGCAAGTCAATATTTTTCATTGATAGTAATAAATGTCTCAAAACATTGTTTTTCTTCATTTGAAGATTTTAAAAGTCATTCAAGATGTTCCTTTGGTTTGTTGCAGGGCATTGAATACTTGATATTAAGATGTTGTTTTAGTTTGGCTGGTTTCATGCCCTCTGCAGCCAGGTTTTTCCACACCATCATCATCATTAGAAGTAAATCCATATTGCAAAAATGATTGGACATATTTTCTTTTTCTTTTTGATTGAGGTGTACTACAACCTGACAGTGGAGATTCTGCTGCATTATCATCAGCATTTTTACCTTTTCTGTCTAAATTGAGCCATTTATCCATAATATATCCATAATATAAATAAATGTTGCTAATAATTTCTCAAGTAAATACTAGTTTTAGTTTATGGAATTACATTTGTTTGTGCTTAATTTTAAAAATTGGTGATGCACTTATGTACACATACAGTGGTGGTGGTGGAGAAATATTATTAAAGGGCTTTTGTCTTAATTTGGTGCAATTAAACATTAATGTTTCTTTAAAAGAAGGAGATAACAGCAATTTTAAAACTCAAACATTCTAACAGAATACAATCCAAAGATACATTAATTTGATACATGCTGAGGAATGACAGTGGGAAAATATTAAAAGTCTTTATTTTCCATAATTAAACTATTCTGTTTCTGTAAGAGCAGAAAACTTTGTACGTACAGTAAAAACACTGCAATTCATAACATACCATAGTCTTGAATCTGAGCCAAGGTATCTCTGGCAGTGCTCATTGGTGGTGTGTGGTATGAGGACATGCACAGAGCAAAGTGCACATGCTGTGTGTTCATAACCAAAGTCACAGTGAAGTCGTGCAATGCAACATGGGCAAGCACTACCAGAAACACCTTAGACTAGTTACTTGTTTGATTTTTAATTAATTTTTAGTTGTTGCATGTTCAGAAACCTTTTACTGTTGCCAAATTTTTCTTGACCTCCACATGCATTTATATGATCCCGTAGAGGGTTGCTCCCCACAATTTAAGAAGCGCTGATCTATCCTGCAAATCTGAACTTAACTATACAGGACAAAAGATAATAAATAATTTAATATATAATACAATACAATACAATATAAAATAAAATACAATGGTATAACATAACATAATATATATTAGATTATTATATTGTATTATTTGATAATAAGTATATAATAAAAGATAATTCAACAATAAAGAAAAGTTTGAAATAGTTTTAGCAAGAAAAGCACAAGTGCAGAGATATTTGTTTCTCAAACATCCCCCAAACAGAAATACAGTAGGAGTGAATAAATGCAGCTGGTAACATTAGCAGAAGGGCAGCAGAGAGACCAGTGACTTCTTTCTAAAGGTACACAGGAAGACAGGAGTGAAGGTGGAAATCTGGTGGAGGTGACAGTGAAGAGGCAGACAACTTACAGGTGACTGCTTCTTTTGTAGACTACATTATAATATGAGAGGGTACATGAAAGGGAGAGATAAAGCAGAGTAAGTAATGCACTGGGGTCAAATCAAGCACGAACAATGAAGGGAGAGGCAACTCTATGGTCTCAGAAAGAAGAACCTCCAGGCGAGTGGTTGAGGAGGAAGGAGGGAAATAGGAGAGGAAAGGAAGGAGGTCTTACTTTGGAGGTGGAGACGATTCTACTGATGAATGCTTCTATGGGTGAAGAGAGAGGATTGGTGAAGGGAGATGAGGACCTTATAGTAGATGAGGTCTGGTGGATTTAGTACTTGAAAAGTCTACTTGTTCTACATTGGGAGTGGAGTATGGGAGTTGGAACCCCTTGGGGGCAAATGGCATCTGGAGGAGTAGGAGAGCATGAAACTATGGAAGAGATCACTAGACAAATACAGAAAAAAAATAGCAGGAGAGGATATAGATCAGTGATGGGGGAGGGGCTCCACCATGGGTCAGTGTCTTCTCTAACTTTTGCAATAAATGGCATTGTTCTGAGAGTGAAGCACAAGGGAAAAGGGGAATTGACGAGGCAAATCTTGTAAGATAGAGGCAGAAAGTGCCTAGAGGGGAGATACTAGAATGGATACATTGGAAACTTTGATTGAATGAAGAATCCAGAGAAAATTGAGAGACCAGATAATTATAGAGGTCATGAATCAGAAAATGAGGGCCTAGGGTAAGCAAAAAGAGGTGAATAGAGAGAAATCCTTTTTGGAAAGGGTATGCAAAAATAAAAAAAACTCAATGAACTAATTGAAGGAGAGGTAAGGTAGGCAGACTCTACTTGACTAAGGAAAAAGGATGGGGGGAGAGAATTATTTAACCAGAAAAAAGGAGAGAAAAAGGAACTAATAAACAAGCCTCTAAAGGGAAAGGGATAAAGATTATATGATTAAAAAAATAGAGGAGAAACAGATCATGTACCTTGTACAGCTATGGGTAAGAGATGTATTCTTTTTTTTTCATTTTATTTTATTTTGCTTTTTGGAGGGCAATTGAGGCTAAATGACTTGCCCAAGGTCACACGGCTAGTAAGTGCTAAGTGTCTGAGGTCACATTTGAACTCAGATCCTCCTGACTCCAGGGCTGGTGCTCTATTCACTGTGCCACCTAGCCACCCCAAGAGTTTCTTCTTCTTCTTCTTCTTCTTCTTCTTCTTCTTTTTTTTTGGGGGGGGGGGATAACTGACAATCAGTTTGTGTGCTTTGTTGGTATACACAATACATACAAAGTTGTTTTTTTTAAATTAATCTTTTATTTATTTATTTTTACTTTTCAACATTCATTTCCACAAGAGTTTGAGTTACAAATTTTCTCCCTGTCTTTCCCCTACCCCCACCCCAAGATAGCAAGCCTACTGAATACCCCTTCCCCCAATCTGCTAAGAGATGTATTCTTAACCAAACAAATGATAGAGGGAATTACAAAAGAGAAATCAGATAATTTTGATTACTTGAAACTGAAAAGTTTCTGCAAGACAACATTAATGCATCTAGCATAAGAAGGGAAGTGATTGAATAGGAAAAAAAATCATTGTATCAAATTTCTTTGATAAGGGTTTGGTATCCAAGATATATAAACAATGAAAAAAATATATATTTGTGTGTGTGTGAGTGTGTGTGTACACACACACTCACACACACACAAACACATATAATTAATAGCCATTCACCAATAGTCAAAAGATATGAACAGTTCTCAGAAGAACTGCAGAGTATTCATAATTATATGAAAAATTACCCAAATCACTAATAATGAGAGAAACACAAATGAAGACAAAAGTGACACAAAGTGGTAACAGTCAATGTTGGAGAGGCTGTGGCAAGATAGGCACATTAATACATTGCTGGTGGAACTGTGAAATGGTACAACCATTATGGAAAGCAGTTTGGAATTATGCAAATGAAGCGGCTAAACTATCCATACCCTTTCAAGCAGAGACTCTCACTGGTCTTGTGCCCCAAGGAAGTCATTGATAAGAAAATGGCCTTCATATATTATAAAATATTTATAGTAGCACTTTTTGTTGTAGCTAAGAATTGGAAACAAAGTAAATGTCCATAGATTGGGGAATGGCTAAACAAGTTGTGGTATATGAATGTAATGTAATATTACTGCACTGTAAGAATGATTTGTGTGATGAATACAGAGAAGCATGAAAAGACCCACATGAACTGATGCAGAGGGAAGTCTCTAGGGCCAAGAAAACAATATGCAGAGTGTCTACAACAATGTTAGTGGAAAGAACAATGGAAAATCAAAAGGATCAAAAGTAAATGTAACAAATTAAAAGATCAAGTGGGACTCAAAGGAGAAGCTATGAGAGGACACAGTGAACCGATCCCCTCAGTCCACAGATGTTACATATCGCACATTTTTCACTTTTTCAATGTATCCATCAATTGTGTTGACCTTTTTTTTTCTTTCTAAAAAAATACTATTTGTCCTATGGGATGGCTCTTGGGTAGGGGGAAGGATACATGGGATAAATATAATTATGCAAGGAACAGAAATCCTCAAAAAAGACTTATTTTTTTAAATAAATAAAACACAGGAGCAAGGACATTATGTGACCAAGCATGAAAGTGTAAACAAAGTACCTCACCATGTCTCCAACAAATCAAAGTGCTGTATCATAGACGTCAAATGTTCACGTTAGCCAGATTAAAATGTAATTGAGACATATTTGACAAAATGAATAAAAATACAACAGAATTAGAGGGGATGCAACAAAATTGGGGGAAAATCTTTGCAGCAAATGTCTTTGATAAAGGTCTGATGCCCAAGGAATTTATACAAATACAGAAGAACAAAAGTTATTCCCAAATAGTTAAATAGTTACAATCATTCCTCTCTTCTCATCCTCTCTCTCAGCAACTGATTTCATCATTCGGTCACAACTGTCCTCTTCAAAGTTATCAATGACATCTTCATTGTGAAACCTAACAAGCTTTTCTCAATATCTTGCTTCCTGAACTCTGCAGCCTTTGCTATTATTGATTACCCTCTTCTCCTTGATACTCTTCTCTCTAGATTTTCATGGTTCTCCTCCTAGCTGTCTGACAACTCCTTTTAGTCTCCTTTGCTGATCTTCATCCAGGGCACCCCATAAAGATGGGTGTCCTGCAGGAATCTGTCCTGGGCCCTCTTCTCTTATTTTTTTTTTGGAGGGGGGAAGGCAAGGCAATTAGGCTTGAGTGACTTGCCCAAGGTCACACAGTAAGTTAAGTGTCAAATGTCTGAGGCTAGATTTGAACTCAGGTCCTCCTGACTCCAGGGGTGAAACTCTATTCACTTTGCCACCAAGCTGCCCCTTCTCTTCTCTTTCTATGCTATTTCACTTGGTGGTCTCATCAACCATTATGGTTTCAATGATCATCTCTGTGCAGATAACTCTCAGATTTACTTATCCAGCTCTAACCTCTCAGCTGACCTCTAATCTCTAACTGCCAATCTGCTATTTCAAGCTCCATGTCCTGTAGACAAGTCCAAAGGCGAACTCATTATATCTCCCTCTTTCCCTCTTTCTAACTTCCCTATCACTGTCAAGATCAGCACTATCTTCACAGTCACCCAGGCTTACTACCTTGACAATCTTGGTGACATCCTTCACTCCTCATTCTCTCAATCCTCACATCCGATATATTGCCAGGTCTTGTTGATTGTGCCTTTGCACATCTCTGGTATATACTTCTTTTTCCCAACACTTTACTCTGGCGCAGGCCCTCATAACTTCATATCTAGACTTTAGTCTGCTGGTTGGTCTCCTTGTGTCCCTCTCCACTCCAGTTCATCTTCCACTCAGCTATCAAAGTAATCTTCCTAAAATATAGGTCTTACTATGTCACCCTCCTCCCCCAACAAACTCCAGTGGTTCCTTGTTACCTCCAAGATCAGAAGGAAATCTGTTTGGCTTTTAAAGTCCTTGATAACCTGGTCACTCTTACATTTCCAGACTTCTTACACCTTTGTTGTTGTTTAGTCGTTTTTCAATTGTATCCAATCCTTTGTGACCCCATTTGGGGTTTTCTTGACAAGGATACTGGAGTGGTTTGCCATTTCCTTCTCCAGCTCATTTTACACATGAAGAAACTGAGGCCAACAGGATTAAGAGACTAGCCCAGGGTTACACAGCTAGTCTGAGACTGGATTTGAATTTAGCAAGATGAATCTTCCTGACTCCAGGCCATGCACTCTATCCACTGCAGTGCTACCTAGCTGCCCTCCTTACACCTTACTACCACCACGTCCTCTGTGATTTAGCAACAATGGCCTGCTTGCTGCCCTTCTCATGAGACCTCCATCTTTGGATTCCCATGTCCATATTGCTTTTCCTCTTCATCTCTGCCTACTGGCTTCTTTGGTTTTCTTCAAGTGTCAGCTAAAATACCACTTTCTGTAAGAAGCCTTTTCCAATCCCCCCTTCCCTTATTTGTCCATAGTTTGTTTACATGTTGTCTCCACCATTAGATTGGGAACTGCTCAACAACTGGGATTGTTTTGTGCCTTTCTTTGTATCTCCAGTGCTTAGCACAGGGCTTCATTAGCACATAATTTTGCTTAATAAATGTTTGTTGACTTGACTTTAATGACTAAGTTGACTTCAATGGTCAAAAGCTTGGACTTTTTGGGTCAGAGTGAATCTGATTCCAGAGTGTCTTTGGCTTCTGATAAAGATGTTGCCATCAGCTGACCTGAGTACACTTGCTGGGACAGCTGTGAGAAGATGGGATGTCCCCTGTGTACCTCTGAAGTTCATGAAGTCCTTCTCTGGCCAAGGGGGTAAATACTGAGGCTGATGTCTGCTGTTCTGCTCTTCCTCTCTGTGATGGCAAATAAAGAAGTAGTTAACACCTTGTTCAGTTCAAGTTTCTTTTAAGGCTTGTCCATGATTATATCAAGTCTTTTGTTAAGAAACAAAACTTGTGAACCCCTGTTGTTAATGCAACAGGAAGGGGTGGAACAGGAAGGAGCTTAATGACCATATATAAGGAGAAGCCCAGGCTGGGAGAGAGCAGAGGTGGGAGGAAGCATGGCTGTGGTTCCAGTATTTTGTCTGTCTGTTTTGAAGTTACTTTATCAGATTAGTCTGCTGATAGAGGATGTTGCTGTTGTACAGAAACCCTGGGACCTTGAAGCCCTAAAAGAGGATTTTCTTGTTGTCTGTTTACAGAAGTGCTGGAGGAGGGTTTTGGAAGTCCTGGGACTATATTGAAATTTGTGTTGAGTTCTCAGACCTTGTTGATGGGTCTGTGTTGATTTCACAGCCAGATAGTGAATTGACGATGGTGTCAGCAATGTGTATGAGTATTGTTGTGGCTCTTTTAAGCTTTGTCTTCCCAGAAACAGGAACTGTGAAGGACTTGAGATGGACTGAACACTGTGAGCTTCAATATGGAACAGGAACTGGACAAAGAGCTGGATGAGGAGCTGGACAAGTTGTTGCAAGCTGCCTGCTTTTGAACTCAGGTGACAGTTGGGTAGATTTGGGCAGGAGCTGGCACCATGGAAGAAGAACCATGTAATCTGAGAGCCAGCCTCAAGTCAAAATGAAAAGACCTCTCCTTGGGTATTTAATGCAAACTGAGAAGATCATGATTTATTGTGGCCTAGGGGTGGGAGGACTTTGTACTTTGTATCCTGTACCTCTTCAGGATGATTGAATTAAGGATGATTGGAAACTAATCTCCAATTAAGAAGAAAGAAGACTTTTTGACTGAGAGATTAAGACAATGTGACCTAGGGGTGGAGAACTTTGATCTTTGTATTTTATGTCCCTTAAGGAGGCTTGCTTCTTAAGGATGATTGAGTTAAGGACTTACTGAATGATTTTACTTTGTGTCCCTTAAGGAGGCTTGCTCCCTAAGGATGATTGAGTTAAGGACTTGCTGAATGATTGTATTTTGTTGTGGCCACTTTGGTGAAAACTATGTGGCCACATTAGTGATAAGTTGTTATGCTGTTTTGAACCAAAGTATGCTGCACTTTGGTTTCTGTGAATGTTTTGCTTTACTCTACTGCTAAATAAATAGAGAGTTCACTATATTATGTAATCAGAATCTTAAAGCTGTTCACAGCAGCAGTCCTCTGGAAAGCTGCTCGTGCTTGGCTTTACATTCTCCAATTGATTCCTTCTCAGGGGTATAGATGGAATTTCCTCTCCCTTTTGCTTGCTCAAAACTATTGGGCTCAGAACTGATTTCCAGGTTTATACAAGCTCTATAAGATGTTCTTAAGTTCTTTAGCCTTCCACCATATTGCCATTGGCCCAGTGACAACTTCTCTTTGAGTATGGACATCCACATAATTGGGAATCCACCTACTTGCATTGTCAGATGGCTTCAGACCCGTTGGCATGACTGGATTCCCAAGAGCAGTTGGTTATTTAAGCTTGTGTTCTCAGGCTGCACAAAAAGGAACTTTTACCCCTATGACAGTGAGGGGAGTTAGACTTCTGAGCTGGGGAAGATGGAGGGAACTTCTGTTGACAAGGAACAGCAGACCCAGCTGTGCTGTGGAGATGTGGGTGGGGAAGGGGATAAGAAACGAGCACATGCTGGGTGAGTGCAGAAACAGTGGGGCAGGGAAGCTGTTGGCTGTGGACACTTACAAGAGGCTGGAGGTTGTAGTTTAAGTTCCAGGCCAGAGGGCATCTGAGGTCAAAGGTACCATCCCCCAAACCCCAGGACTAGAGGTGATTACAAAAATTAAGTTGCTACGAATTTTAAAAAAAATTAGCCAAAGAAGAAAGAATCCAACCATAGAAAGTTACTATGGGAATAGAGACCAGGGTTTATCTTCAGAGGATGATACTGAAGCAAAGAAATCCTCCTCTCCTCCAAAGAGTAACACCAAATGGTCACATGCCCAAAAATAATTCATAGAAGAAATTAAAAGATTTTAAAAATCAAATGAGAAAAATTGAGGAAAAACTTTTTAAAAACATAATAACAATCCAAGAAAAACAAGAAATTATGAAAAGAAAGTCAACCAATTAGAAAAGGAGATCAAGAATCTTAAGGAAGACAACAACTTAAAAATCAGAATTGCACAAGGGGAAGCCAGTGAAGTGATCAGAGACCAAGAAATAATAAAGCAAAATATGAAGAATGAACAAATAGAAAAGAATGTGAAACATCTCATAAGAAAAACAACTGATCTGGAGAACAGACCAAGAGGAGAAAACATAAGAATAATTGGACTACCTGAAAATTATGATCAAAAAAACAATATTGACACAATAATAGAAGAAATAAAGAAAATTGTCCTGAGATATTAGAACAAGAGGGGAAAGTAGAAACAGAAAAAATCCACTGATCACCACCTGAAAGAGATCCTATGAGGAAAATCCACAGGAATATCATAGTCAAATTCTGAAACCTCCAACTCAAGGATAAAATATTAGAAGCAACAAGAAAAAAATTAACTACAGTGGTGCCACAGTTAGAATCACACAAGACCTAGCAGTGATGACACTCAAAAAAACCTGTAGGTCAGCTAGGTGACGCACTGAATAGAGCACCAACCCTGGAGTCAGGAGGACCTGAGTTCAAATTTGACTCAGACACTTAACACTTACTAGCTGTGTGACCTTGGGCAAGTCACTTAACCCCAATTGCCTTGCCTTCCTCCTTTCAAAAAAAAAAAAAAGACAATGGGTCTTAGAACACTATATATCAAAAAGCAAAAGAATTGAGGTTCCAGCTGAAAATATCATACCCAGCAAAGCTAAACATAATCCTAAATTTAAAAAATGGATGTTTAATGAATTGTCAGACTTTCAGGATTTTGTTTTTTTAAAAAAAACAAACAAACCTGAATATAATAGAAGATTTGACATACAAGAACTAAGAGAAATATAAGGTACATACCAAAGACTAATTATAAGAGCTTAAATAAGGGCAGACTGTTTATCTTTATGTGTGTAAAATGTAAAGTATGTGTCTAAGATTGTTACTAGTAATTGGGTAATTCATAAGAAAGATTGAGGTAGAGCTGAGTATGATACGATTTTTAAAAGTAAAACCATTTAGAAATAGCTAAAAAGAGTAATTATTTTATACAAATGAGGTGCAAGAGGAAGAACTGACACAGAGGAATTAGATGGGAGAGGAGGGCTGGTGCTGGTGGTTCTGGTGACCTACTTTCTTGGGAAATAGGTTTTAGAGGGAACTATATACATACATATATATATATATATATATGTATGAGTATAAAAGTCTTCTAAATTCAGAAAGAAATAAAATTAATGTAATAAATAAATAATAACAATAAATAAAATAAAATTCAGAAAGAAATAATATACTAAGGTGATAGGAAAGGGGAAGAGGATAAGGGAGGGACCTTTAGAGGGGAGGGTGAGGGAATAGGTTAAAGGAGTGTATAGAAGGGTTTAGATTTATGGGAATGGGAGGATAAGGGAGAGTTTCTTTGGGGGGTAGGTTAAGTAATAGGAGGGCAAGGTAGTGGGTAGAAGTAAAGTAGAAGACACAGGAGGGATAGGAAATAAGAGATATAATCATACATAAAATAAAGATCAGGTAGAATTTGTTAGGGAAAAAGGAGCAAGGGTGCTAATTCTGATATTGAACAAAGTTAAGGCTAAAATAGATTTAATCAAAAGAGAAAAATAGGGAAACTACACTATGTGTCACTGTAAGTTTCGATGTTGTTTTGGGTGGTCTAAAACAGCCAGTGTAAGGTGGGAATATTGCTGTGGTGGTAGGAAATGATGAGTTGGTGGAGTTAGGAAAATATGGAAAGATTTGGACTTATGAAGAAAGAGGTTCTCCACCCTATGAGAAAGAGAGGATAAATGAGTATAGGATGGTCTTACATATATGTGTATGAATGTATATGTGTATATATGGCTATGATTATCGATATTTAAATGTATGTGTAAGTAAATGTATGTATTGTTAGCCTGAAAAGTTTGGTTAAAGGAGACAGACAGGCTAGGTGATATATACTTATTTTATTTATTCCTTATTAAGTTAGCTGTTAAATGATCATGGAGCCAGAAGTTAAGTTCTGACAGCCCGAACAAAAGAATGAGAAAGCTTAAATACATTTTAGAGCCATCCCAATTCAGGGTGGCTGTAACACTCAAATTTATGATCTCCATATATGTTTTCTAATCATGGTATGAGAAAGGAATTTTCTTAATTGAATAGGTGGTAAATACAATAAGAGTTGACAAAGTGTCAGCTGAAATTATGACCCAGGATATCTGTATTTTCTTTACCACTAACATTCCATACCATAGTATATGTCCAAAAAATATTAAGATAAGAAAAAGTCCCATTCCTCAAGGTAGTGCCTCGAGCTGAGGGTCTCATCCTTAAGGGCCATAAAGTCAGCCCCATCTGGCATTGTTGACATAGGAAGAGGTATTCTCTGAGTTTACTCAGAGAACAAAGAAGCTGTTAGGTCCAGACTCTTCTTCTGGCTGATTAGCTCTGTCCCTGGCCCTTACTGAGGTTTATGAGCTTGATATTAAATGATTGTGAGTAGATCTGGGTATATGTGTGCATGTGTACATCTTTGTGTGTATATGTCTATCATGTATGCATACGTATGTATATATGTGTATATCTGTGCGTACGCGTATCTCCATCTATCTGGGTTTATTGGAGCTTTCTTGGGAGGGAGGGAAAAGAACAAAGTGTACAGCAGAGAACAAAAGCAAACTTCCAAGGAGCCCAAGAAAGACGGACAGCTTTCAGCGCCCGGCGCAGGATGTCCCGCCTAGGCTTTGCTTAAGTGGAAACTGAGCGCCTCGTGTCTGACCGCGCGCTTTTTCTCCTCTAATTTCGTACTGTTTTAGTTTAGTGTTTCAATTCGTTTCTTTTTTCTTTTCTTAGTTTGAATTTCAGTTTAAATCTTTTTAAAAATTACAGATTAAAAAGAGAGAGAGAGAGAGAGAGAACTTTATCTGCAGCCAGACGAGCTGACTCCAGACTCCGGCTCTGACACTGACCAAGTCATTAGCCAGTTTGGGTCTTGGCTTCCTCAGCGACAAAATCAGATTATCGGACTAGTCGATGTTAGAGGTCCTTTCCACACTTCAGTCATGATTTTATACGTAGGAAGATGCGACATGGAGAGATCTGAGAGGATAATTTACAGAGTGATTAAAGCAAGGAAAAGATACAGGAAAGTCACCAACTGAATCCTGAAGAAGCAACGCCACGTATGGCCTATATCTGATTGCACGCCATCTTGGGGAGGGTGCAGGGGAAGAAGAGAGAGAAAAGCAAATGTTGAAACCAAAAATAAGCAAACCAACAAATAAAAGGAAGCAATGCCAGCCAAGAAGGAAATGCCAGCCAAAATGGCTGCCTGAACACACCGACTCCATCCACATACACCAGCAAGAAACTGAAATTGGTACTGAACTGAATGACGATCAAGAAATTCGTTGAGAAATGACAGCAAGTGACTTTTTCCACTCCAGAACTGCATAAAAAGTCACCTAGAAGCCAGCCCAAGGACAACAGGAAAGGAGCCCACCAGCAAATCCAGAGTCAGCACAGGGAAGTAAACCAAGACTTTCCTGGCTCCACCAGAGAAAGGAAGAGACACACGGAGCCCGTTTGGTTTTGTTTTATTTTTTGAAGTTTTACATAGTTTATTTATGCTCTGGTGGAAAATTATCTCCACAGATAAACATAATCCATAGTGCCTTTTATTCCTTCTTGTTGCCAGCACTGACAATTGCCTTTGTAGTACCCCTGACTTTCTTCATTCTGTTCTTGCGTTCCTTCCTCTGCTTTCTTGATGTCTTTTTCTTTCCATACAGGCCATGCCTTGCAAGTTTATACCTTGGTTCATTTTTCTTTGCATAATCAAGGGAATCCCAAATCATGCCAAAGCCTGTTGTTTCGCCATCACCAAAATGGATTCTGAATCCAAAGACAAAAATGATGTCTGGTGTTGTCTTGTACATCTTGGCCAGTTTTTCTTGAATTTCAGTCTTGCGCACTGTAGCCTTTCCAGGATGAAGGACATGTAGAACCATCTGTTTATGTTGAAGAAGTCTGTTTGTCATGAGCTTCTTGGTTCTGATGGTTACAGTGTCATTCACTCTTGGAGCGCTGTTCCTGACAAGTTTCAACATCGGAGCAGACAAGAGACCTCCAGGAGACGGGCTCAGAGAAGAGTTGAGAGCCAAGCCAAAGGAAGGTGCAGATGGGAGACAGATGGCATCTAGACCCCAGGAAGACTCACCATGGTGGTGGCTGGCTCCTTGAGCAGCAGGAGAGGAAAAGGGCTGTGAGAGACAACCATAGTCTGTGTTTCGAGGCAGCAAGAATGGAGAGCTCCATGAATGAGAAAGCTGGCGTGGTGGTCAGAGAGCCTACAGATGGTTAGAATCTCACACAGGGGAACTCGAAAGTCTCTTGGGTGGATCCACTTTGTTTCTTGTGCTTTGCTACTGAAAAAAGGGCTGCTTTAAAGATTTGGGTGTATGTGGAGACCCTGGGGTCGCCTACCAGTAGTGGAATCTCTGGGTCAAAAGGGTATAGTCACTTTATTTGCATAATTACTTTCCAGAATGGCTGTACTCCACCATCAATTCAATAAAACATCTTTAAAAATGAAAAAAAAGATTCCCTTTTTTTTTACAAAAAGGAAAACACCGTCTCTATTTGTCGCCTACATTTTCTCTGTCACTCACTTCTCAAATCCTCACAATCTTATTCTCACTCAACTGAATTCACGCTTGACTCATAGTTAGTACTCAACTAAAACCTCCAAGATTAACTGTATCTTAATCTTCAAGTCTTCAGTAATGACTGTTGCTGTTTCTGTCTCTGACTCCGTTCCTCCCAGGTCTGGTGGTCTCTGCCTCCTCTAGTATTAAAGTCCCCCAGTATCATAAGCTTGTCCTCTTTCGTCACATTGATGATGAGGGCCTCTGGGTCTTCACAAAATTTTTCTTTGACCTTATCACAGTCATGGTGGGAGCTGATGACGGTAGTGTGGTGTCTTCCTGCATTGTTGAGAACCTGTCATTCACTCCTTTTGGGAGGCATACAAGCTTGTTGACTAAATTAGTTGGGCTTCCCTTTCCCTGTGGCCACTCAAGAAAACCATACATTCAGCTCTGACTTCCATAAGCTGGCCTTCATTTGCCAGCCTTGTTTCACTCAGAGCTGCTTGTTTGGATGTGAGTTCTCTCACAAGAGCTGTCCATCTCTCGGGTCTACGGGATTTCATGTTGTCCATAATTGCACACACATTCCATGTACTGATGGTGGGTGGAATCATCTTGGCAAAAGTTTTTGTACATTTGTGTGTGTTTCGATCTCAGGGTAGGATGCTTGCTGCTGGCTGCTGTAAGCAGGCCAGGGCTGGGTGAAGCAGACAATTTTTAGGCACCTTTTTCTTGACCCTTCCTCACACCAGGAGGTGAGTAGTGTGGTCAGACTCAGACCCCCAGGGGGCTGCTGAATCCCACTGCTGCTTCCAGATGACCCTGAGGCCTGGGCTGCCTGTGTGCAGGGCTGTGACCACAGCTCCCAGTGTATCTCCACCTGCTGCTCCATCACTTGCCTATTGCCATAGGACTCTGAGGTAGGTAAAAATGGTAAAATGGTATGGGTGATGTCTTTTGAAGGATGCTTTCTAAGTTCTTTTTTTGATCATGGCTTTCAGGTAGTCCAATAATTTTTAGATTGTCTCTCCTGGATCTGTTTTCCAGGTCAGTGGTTTTTTCAAGGAGATATTTGACATTGCCCTGTATTTTTCATTTGTTTGGATCTGTTTGATAGTATCTTGAT